>OZ012612.1:1291721-1457900 GCA_963942555.1 Aleiodes leptofemur | reverse complement strand
TCATTCCTCTACTACCAGTTTCCTTAGCGCAAAGTAAATTTTAATCTTCATCGTATAGGCAGTACACAACGATACACCTATATATATATGCTATGGAGCCTTCCTTAACTCATTTTCCTTTTGCCCTCTCTTGTATCCCTCGCATTTGGTTTAGTCTTACGTTTTGAGTGTCACGATGAGTAACGTACTCCTATTTTCACGTACTTGTGTATATATATGTGTGTGTGTGTATATATATACATATACATAAATTGCTTATACTGTTACCCTTTTCTTAAGCGTCTTAGACGCCAGCAAACTTTTCGAGTATTTCGAGTTACTCATCTTAAATACTGCAAAACTAACAGAAACATGGAAAAAAAAGTAAAACATTTGCATAATATTTGCGTTAATTTTCGAGATAAATTTTATTTAAATTTCTTTTTAAAAAAAATTAAATAAAAATTTTATCTGTTTCTCGCAACAGTTTTTTTTCGAAATATCAGGGAAATTAATGGACATACGCCCTTTATACTCCAACCTTCTCTGTAAAAAACTTCAAAAACTGCAAAAAAAATGTTGGAGCAAAAAGGGCGTATCTCCATTTGTTTCCGAAAAATTAAAAAAAAAAAGTTGCAAGAAAAAATTGACAACTTTATTTATTTTTAAAAAAAATCTATTCAGTTAATTAATTTCCGATGCATTTACTGAGTCATTTTAATTAAAACATGAGTTTTCCCAATTTTATAAAAAAATCCAAGTATTTTCTTTTTTCTCGCATTAACATTTTTTTTTTCAATTATATTTTTATATTTAATTTTCTTTTATTTTTATAGATTTTTTAATTTTATTTAAACTGTTCATTTTTTGAGAAAATCTATATTCTTCTTATTTTTGTTGTCTATATGGTCTTTTAAGGCTCGAGTCATAATAAAAATCTATCTATTTTTATTCTAATGGATAAAAAATTGGATAAGCAAAAATTTAGGTCAAGAAAAATGCAAAAAAAATCCATAGTAACCCTTATTTTTTTTTTCCTCTAAAGAGACAATAGTAAACAGAAGTACGTTGCATGTCACTGAGGCTTGTTCGCGTGCATGCTAAGCTCCTTCAGCAAGTAAGCATTCCTCCCTCCCCTTTTTTTTCAGTGTTATAAGGCCTTTACACAAGGGCTAGATAAGACATAATGAGATAAACTTCTGCAGAAGCTTATAAGATCACTGGCCACGCGACGAAACCCTGCAAATCCATACACACACATACTGATAGATTTATTCACTGTGTTTCATCCCAAAAAAATAATAGCCTTCATTAATTTTTATTATTAAATTCAATTAAACATGATTCAGGATTTTTTTTCGGAATGAAGAACTCGACGAAAAAATCTGAAAAAATTTGAGAAAATTCTTCAACATGTCTATATAGTTTGTGAATTTTTTCAGATTTTTTGAAATAGCCGCTGCTTTTTAAAAAAATCTCGAATCATCTTGTGACTCCTAGGTCCATTTTGCCCCATGAATTTTAATTAAACATTTCTCCCATGAATTTTAATTAAACATAAATTATCTTGAATTACTCACCCAAAAAAAAAAAGCAAAATAAGGATGCAGTTTAGCTCAAGATAAGCCTCGTTAACAGGAGGAAAGTCTATCATCTGGAATTTGATTTAAACTCTGAAAAACAAGGAAATCCAGATAGCTCTGAAAAAGAGCTGTTAGCAGCTGTGGTTATCAGTGAAGGCCGACATCCGCCGGATCAGCCTCTGATACTAAAAGCACCCACGATTTCCTTCGTTTACTTGTTTTTTTTTTCCTATTCATTTGAAATCAAAGTTAACTCCACCGAGTTGAGTAATATCACAAGTGGAAATACACAATCATTTCATTCAGAGTAAATCTTATTTGGACTCTTGCATTTAGACTCTAAAATAATAATCGCAATGTTCAAAGTTTTCCCGCCCTTTTCTTAGGAACTCGTCAATGGGAAAATACTTGTTATCAAGAGACTGTCAGAATTTATCACATTTATCGCTGATTTCGTTCTTCAATGTTAATGGCATAGATTAAATAATGTGCCAAAAAAAAGGGGGGAGTAACGAGTTGTCACGTGATGCGAAACGGAAAAAAACATAAGGATGATGGCAAAAGTCTTTTCCACATCTTCAAAACTCTGACTATTCTCAGTTTCTATCTCTCTTTATTTTATTTCTGGTATGAAGAGCTTATCTTTGGACGGGCACTGTCAAAGATGAAAAGCACTTCCGTCACTCGGAGATTCCCAATGGGTAGAGGGAGGGTTACAGATAACGGAAGTCCGATAGGCGCTACGATTCGTGGTAACCACCAGAAATGAGAAATGTCTTTTCTCCTCTTCATTTTTCTTTCTTTTTTTACTTATTCCAGAGATTAAAGATTCTTTGCTAAAGTTTTTTGTAGATTAATTGAGTTTTGCATTGTAAGCTGTGTAGTGAAATTCTGGAGAAGTTGACTTTGGTAGCTTCTATTTGATGATGAAAATGAAATTTTGAAGTTTTGGACATGTGAAGCTACTTTGAAGCACGATATTCGTGAATATCAGCATGAATTCAACATTTCAATTAGGAACTTCATATGTTTTGTTTATTATTGAAGTTGAAGTGAAGTTGAGTGGTTTGAAGTCGAGTGTTTTGGGTACAAAGAATTATTTTATTTGGTGAAGTGGAGCTTCTGGTAGAGAACATGACTCTTCATTTTCATCTGTCTAATTTTGATATGGAGTTGGTAGTGAAGAGGCAGAACCTCTTTTAATACCACGCATTCGATCGTTTGAATTCAAGTAAAATAGCTGATTGAGGCAAAGAAAATCGAAGAAAGGGCGACCTTGATACCCTTAAGGCGATAGTAATTATTGAAAATTATGCGAACACTTCAAAATTAGCTCCACTAAAGAGTCTTATCAAGACGAGACTCACAAGGCAATTACTGTAGTGCCCTAACCGGTGAAGCGTATGGTCAATGCACAATATTATTAGCGAATTCACTACACTGATTATGACATTGAAGTTAATTATCTGTCGTATGGAGTGAAATTGTCAAATACCGTTTACTCGATTAAAATGAATTGAGTTATCAATAATTTTTTTTCGCTTTAATTCTTCATTTCTTCTTCTATTGATATCATAAGATATGGTCATCCCAATCGAATCTTCCTTGAGATCCTCGCTCTTTAAAAGAATTAGTTGAAAATATTGTTGACCAAATTGTCAATTGACGTCCAGCTTAATCAATGTTAAATATGAGTCAAAATTATACTTGAAGTCAGTATCTGCTTTATCTACAACAATTTATCAGTTCCTTTGAAAAATACGCATATAATTTTAATTCAGATTTCAGAAAATTTCGAAAATACTCGTCTAGAATCATAAATCCAATGGTATTCCGTTAAGACACTACACTTTTTCTTCATCAAGAAGAACTAAACAAAGTAAACAATCACAGCAACACCAGAAAATTCACTGCAGAAAATTCATGCCAAAATTGCCTCGCTCCAACACCATTGGTCTCTGTCTTACTAATGTGTACGTCTTCAACTCACTTCATTTAGCAAAATTATCGATTATTTTCCTCAATGTTTCGCCTCTCAACAAGTTCCCTTTCCCAATCAAAACCAATTGAAACAAAAATTAACTCAATTAAAATTGACTTTTTATCATTATTTCAGTGTTCAATCAAAATTTTTCTTAAAGACTTTTGCTTTTAAATTGAGTAAATTACATGATAAACATCATATATTGGATATAGATTGAAATTAGTTAAGAAATAAAGATGGAAATTAGATTTTTTGAGAGATGGTGATTTCCTATACAAAAGCCGTCAAAATTAATGAATCAAGAAATAAAAATCCTTTTATCTACACTATTTTTCCTCAAAATTCCCAAGAAATTCTGATGAATTAATCCCAAACAGACAGCGTCAAATCTTATCAATGATTTTCCCCAAGAAGCAAGATTTTCACCATTGAAAATTAACTAACACAGGAAGATTAAGATCCTATCTGAGTATGGGAGCAAAGAGATAGGGTACGGTTTTGGCCTTAATGAAAACTGTACGTCCCTAGGATTAAACTGTGCCTCCAGTTACCTCCTGGTCAGTTACAGCCTTGGCCAGTGGCTGTATGGCCCACAAGCAGCTAGTCCCCTTAATTCTCACTGGTAGTGATGGTAGAAGCTTCCTGATGCTGGACGCTGGTGTGTGCGTTTAGAACTACAAGTTCGAAGAGAGAGAGAGAGATAGAGAGAGCGAGTTGCATTAAGTCCTAATATCAGGTAGAGCTGAATAACGTCGTTAAATCCTTTGTTAGATGTGGTTGAGGATTGAAATAGAGGCATCGGTCCATGGTGCGGATGATCATTAAATGATTGTGATATACGATAGCACATATGTGTGTGTGTGTTATCGATGTATTCCCCGATTCTGCAGGAACAAATGGAATTATTTGGTGATTCAGAGGGAATTCTGGATGGCTTCATTACACAAGTGGATTTTGCCAGATTCCCAAAATCATAAGCCACGAAATAATGATGTGGATGAAGTCGAAATGATCAGCGGTTTAATTCTGCGCTAATGCGAAAATTTGAAATCTTCAACAATAGTCAGTGCATCCATCAACTTTCACGATTCAAATCCTTTTGCCTTAGTTCTTGAGATTCCTCGTTATCTCTATCTCTCTCTCTCTCTCTTGTGCCTCTCTACTAGGAGGGGAATCTGAGGATTAGGCGGGGGTTGGGAGGACTGCTAACTACACCACGACTTTACCCTACATACATATATATATGTGTATGTGTGTGTTTTGGAAGGCCACAAGTGGGATATAGTCTCGAGTCAGGGTTAAATAAGGATCGCGTCCATTGTACCGGTTGCTTTACCAGACCCCATTGTCTCTGCGATTCGTGGCGTTCGCGCTACTAACCGACGAGTGGATCTGCATACGCTTAGCGCCTAGAGTTATATCGTGGTATATTGTGCCCTCGTTTTGAATATCACATATGAAATGTGTCTGGATGGAGAAAATCTATTGTTTTACTAATTCATTGATTTTTTTTTTTCTAGGTAAGAGTCCAGTTCCTGTGCACTGTGTGGTGGAGGCAATCCATAGCATTGTCGACACGAGGATCAGTGGAGGACGGGACAAATGGCCAGGACCTCATGTAGAAATTGACACATACGTCATCATCCCAGCTGCAGTTCCATTCCAGGTAATAATCCATCCCAGGAAAAAAAAAACACAGAAATTGCAATAACATAACCATAAATTGGTCAGATTGAATATGACAGTTGAAATGAGTGTACTTGATATTGACACAAGAAAAAAATCGGTAAATGGGCAGTATAGCTCTGCCAACTGAAAATTAGTGTTTTGATTGTTTTCTTTGCAATTTTTTTCATCCGTCATGTTCAGTGCGCCTATTCTAGGCTCGCATTGAGTTTGATTTCGGAAAATTTTGATTACAAAAAAATTTTTTTACAAATTAGAAAAATCTCTTTGTCAAAGATTTTTATTAACAATGACTATTTTAATCTCATAAATTGTAAGTAATTAAGTATTATATACTCTGTTTTCCGAAAATAATTCCTGATTGATTGTATGATGATGTATCCAATGACTATGTTTCGTAGAATAAATTTATGCACCCTGAGGAGGTCTGTGCACAGCAGACGAAACGTTGGTGCTTTGATAATTAATTAATTAATGTATTAATTCATTAAATTCTGGAGTGACCACTATGGCCGATTACCAACAAAATAATTTAAATACTGATGATCGGAGGAAAAACAAAAATAACAATCCATCTAAGTTCTTCTTTTTTTCGCTTCAGGAACTAGTGGGTGAAGCTTTGGTGCGTTTAGGCTATCCTACAGACCTCATACCAAGTGCTCGTGGCAGCATAGTAGTCAAAAATTGGCGTCCTCTGCCAATGGAAAAAGTAGCCGATGAACCAGCTCGTACAGTAGCTGAAATACTATCTGAATTAACTACAGTAGCAACTCTTAAGATACAAATCTACAGATCAAGACCACCACCACCAAGTCCAGCTGCTGAAGTCAGAGATAAACTACTCAGGCTTTTACTTCTTCATAGTCATGCACTTCTTGTCTCCGCAGGATGTCCTTTGGATGAGGTGAGAAGTCTCTTGATTTATAATCACTTTTAAATCAGTTTTAATATTTCAAAAAGTTTCTTATCATTCATAATTATGATAGTCAAAGTCGACTGTTAAAACCATTAAATCATTCTCAAGGATTTTTTGATTTCTTATTTCTTGGAAATTAACTTGCTTTTGGACTACTTAATCTCATTAATAAGTCTGAATGAATAATTCTCTGTAGCTTAATCGTTTTTTTTCAACGATTTTTTTTTTAAACTGAATGAAATGCTTGAATTTTTTGGATAAAAAGACATCAATCATCACATTTTCAATTGTGATAAAATTAAATTGATTTTTATATTAAAAACTGCATTTCGTCAATCTTGACTACTCATATCAGTCTCTATTGCAAAGGGAATGCCCTCGGAAATACGAAAGATCTCATAGCCGAACCGTGTGATAGGATTACCCTTTACTCAAGCAAATTCGTGGCAGCCTTCATCAAAAGCCTTTTCCCTCTCTCTTCTCTCTATCTCTATCTCTCTTTCTCTCTCTCTCACTACCTAGAATATCGAAATGGGTGTTGAGGAGAGGGAGTGTACTCCCCCGTGTGCCAACCCATTCAAGCCGCCCTCTTCGGCCCGGGCATTATCTAAGTGCACCTCTTTGAAGATACATAGCATCTCCCCACTATTTTCGATCTTGCCCAACCAACTTTAATACCATTCATCGTGGTCTATGATTACCAATTTTCCCGACAGACGTTTCACGTCTCTCGAATATCATATCCACCCCTCTTTTCTTCGTACAAATCCCCCCTCCCCCTCTTTCCCCTACCTATAATGCCTATTTTCTTAATTCTCTTCAGCGTCTTTGTACAGTCAATATTCGATGAAGTACATTTAAGAAACTTCATTATCAGCCAAAAACTCGGAATATCAAGTTATTTGCTGCTGTATTCCCCTCTACGAAGAAACACACAGAATTCTTCATTTCAGGTCAATATCCCGTCCCAAGTCTTTCGCAATTGATTTACAATCACTCGACTTCTGAAAAACAAGTGTTTCAGAAAAAAAAAGATACATCAAAATACCTCGAGACAATAAAGTTGAAAAAAAGGAAAAAAAGATGTAAAAAAAAACGGATTGTCATTATCACGAGCAGAGTTTTGTATCAAGCCTGCAGTAAATCAGGCTACAAATGAGCCCATCACCCACCTGAGATAAGCCTGGGCGTCACTCGTATTGTTTGTCAACCGATTTTGTATGTAATATGAGAGAGAGCAAGTAATGTATATGTAAACGGAATAGCCATTCCTGGCTAATTCCCTCAAACCGTGGCAACAATAATCAGAGAGACAAATGATCATAAAAGTATTATGAATAAAAAGAAAAAAAAAGACGACACAGTAGAAGAAGAATAAAGAACCTGTCTTCCGTGTGTCTGATTACAGAAATGATTAAGTGACATCTCGTAAAACACTTAGTCGCCTGATCTCCTAAATTTTCACGCATTTGTATTGTTAGCTCAATGCAGAGAGACACATTGTCGTGTTGAGTTTAGCTACTGAAAAGGCATCTTTAGATCCAAAGATTAGAGTTGAGTTTGCCCGTCACACATCAAAAATAAAAAAATAAAAAATCATACATACCATCACCATACATTTATTATTTGTACTTGTAAATCAAAACGATAAGACACACAAGTACCTGGGTTAGACTTGTTTTGTTACATTAACAGAGTGATTTAAAAAGCGTCTAAAAAACTTTTCCATAATCCCTTGGTAAATCGTGCTCATTAAATTGCCCCGAGATGGCATTGAGACACGCTTAAATCTATTTTTCATCATGAATTTTCCATTATTTTTCATGTCTCAAAGTTTATTTTCATTGGAATATTTATTACAGATGACCCTGTCATCATTGTGCAGAGGTGGCAATGAGCTGTCAGACGAGACGCGACGCAGTTTTGAATCGTGGTTGCAGCAACAGCAACAATTGGCTGGTTTAGGACCACCGCCAAACTCCATATTAGCATGTAATAATAATCGGCAAATTCACAATCAAAGCCCGGGTGTTGATTCTAGTGGTGTGGTTGGTGCTGTACCACATCCGCATCATCCAGCAATGCTACCTTATTCCCATAAAACTAGAATGCGCACTAGTTTTGATCCTGAATTAGAACTGCCGAGATTACAACGTTGGTTCGGTGAAAATCAGCATCCTTCTAGACAGCAAATACAGCGCTATGTTTCGGAATTAAATGCACTGGAATCTAGACGTGGGAGAAAGCCACTTGATATCAATAATGTGGTTTATTGGTTCAAAAATGCTAGGGCTGCACAAAAGAGGGCTGAAACTAGGGGAATCAATGGTTATAGTCCACCTGGATTGAGTCCTAGGGGAGCCAGTATTGTTAGCGAGGATTGCTCTGATGAGGAGGAGGATTCACGGCATCAGGTGAATATTATAGTAAATAGGCAATTTAGCGAGATACGTTCTTTTTGTATTAATGCTTCTTTGAGATGGACTTTCAAGAGCTATAGATAAGGATTATTGATATTGCTATTTATTGATAAGACTTCAGGCTAGAAAGACCATCGAAGCCATTTAAACAGTAAAAATGAATTACTGTTTAAATGGCTTCATTTCAATTACTTAAATTTCTGAAACAGTCTAAAAACTTAACATTCAACACATTTGGAATCCGAACGGCTGCCCAACAGCTTAACTGGACGGAATAATAACTAAAGTCTGGGGCCCTAGTTATCACATGGAATTAGGGCAAAAGGAGCGTATTTCCATTAGTTTCCGAAATATCCCTAGAGAACTAACGACAAAAGAAATAGAATTTTGGTCACTAATACCTTCTCATTTGTTTCGAACAGTCGAATTCAGCGTCTCCTTGTCCAGCTGGAAGTCCACCGGTTGTCGGTCCTCTTTCGCTGACAACACGGGCTGAGGATCAACGTCTCATCGCTCCCATCTCCACTCCAACATCAGCAACAGCAACATCAACACCGATGGTCAAACGAGAGGACGATACTGCAGCGCGAGTATCATCAGGATCTGACGACGAGGATTCACCAAGTGGTGTGCCAACTACACCATTACCACCTGGTTTTTCGCTTGTTCCTAGTCCAATGTTCGGTCATTCCATCATGTATATGTCGCATTATTTACCGACGAGGGGTGGACCCGCTGGCTGTCCAGCGAGTATGCTCGATGAGAGGAGGAAACGTAATCGTACATTTATCGATCCAGTTACGGAAGTACCGAGATTGGAAAATTGGTTTGGACACAATACTCATCCCAGTCATGCGGTAATTATTCCTTCATTCCTATATATTTCATGTCAATATTTTTTATGTCGTATTGCTTATGTGTTTCTTGGCCTTTTTTCTGTTCAGTTGATCTTGAAGTACACGGAGGAGCTGAATAGAATGCCATATCGTCAAAAATTTCCACGTTTGGAGCCGAAAAATGTGCAATTCTGGTTTAAAAATCGTCGTGCCAAGTGCAAACGCCTGAAGATGGCACTGTTTGAGGGTGAATCACCCCAGCCCCATCCATACGCCCATGCTGACTAGTCGCAATATACCTATCAGTGATGCAATTCAAAGGGAAATTACAGAATTCAAGGGAATTGATTGAAGAAAGAAGAAAAAAAAACCTCGAGTTCTAAAAAAAAAGTGAGATTCTCAGAGAACAACAGCTTAATCTTGTTCTCGTAGGTAACTAGTCCTACACAATGATACGAGAAATCAAATCAAATGATTTAAATTAAAAAAAAATGTTATGCTAATTAATAATTAAAATTGAAGAGGCTGTACTTTACTTGTAATTAAAAAAAAAATATTAATAGCACCGAAATGTTATGATAACTATTATTGTCGTTATTAGAGTTAAATAAATTAGCATGGTGATTACTCAATTATTATTATAAATTACTACCATTGCTAATCCAACTGAATGTGTAAATAATTTGAAAAAAAGGATGAAAAAGAAATGATATTAAATAATAAATAAAAACAGTACGCACCAAAAAAAAGAAGCTGTTGTCAGATTTTTCAATTTCTTTATTCCTTTATATATATGTATATAAAAAGGATCCTTCCCATATTCTAGCATCAGCATGATGAATGTAATCTATTTTGCGTTGATGGAGACGCCACGACAAAATGGATGATACGTTTGTAAATGCACATAATATCGTTCAGTTACAACCTAGAGATAGGTGAAACCACAGACGAATGAACATATATATATACACACATACACACAAAACAGTTTCTACATCATGAGATTTCTCGAAATATCAACAAAGACAAAAGGCAACTTGTGTAAAGCAAACATACACGGTAGCATCCGCCCGAAAATCTATCTGAGCGAGATAAGACAACCAAAGACAAGGAATAGTTGAAGTGAATCGTTTCAAAATAATAGTAAATGTGTAGAAGCCCCCCCCCCCCCCCCCCCCCAACTCAAGCTGACAATGATACGAAATGGATGAATGACAAGCATTGATATGACGGAATTTCCGATGAAAATTTTTTCATTCATCATTAAAATAAATAGAATGAAAATTTTCCTGCATTTGAAAAATGATGCTGATGAGAGCTAAGTAGATGCTCTCAATAGATTGTAAAACTCTGGGACAAGGAGATTATAACATAGGGAGAAAAAGGAAGAAGGATCACATCGACAAAGGAGATGCTACCAGGGTAAGTTGAAAGTATATGGTGAAGTATTGAATCCATGAGCAAAGGAATAAGAAAAGAAAAGAGAGAGAGAGATATGGACTCTCTGTTTGGGGGGGATCGGATATTTTCAATTCCGCCTAAGTAGGAATAACACAAAGATGACAGGATATAGTCGTTTATGATAAGGGCGAAAAGGTATCATCGTCTGGCGAATAGAAATACTCAAGTTGAAGTTTATACGGTGGTAGCCATCATGGACGAGAGTACCCAGGACTGGATTTAATGAGGATAGGCGGATTTGTCCAATTAAAACGTCTTACAAGGATCCATTCGAGCCAACATCTCACTCCCTCTTTTAGTGAGTGTACAACGAAAACTTGATGTTTTCCTTCTCTATCCTTTTTGAAAACGTCGTTGGGTAATGCCGCAACTTCTCTCTTCAGCTTTTCTTATCCTACTTGGCTTTTGCAGGTGGAGTATATTCGTATTTAGAGACAGAATATGGAATTAATTGTGGAAGATTCTTGCTTTTTGCTTATTCTGATGAACGCATTGAAAAGCTGAGGAAATTTACGATTAAAAACATGCATCGGAATTGATTTCTCATCTTTTATTTGAAAATTCGACTTTTTTGGGTCCAGGAAATGATTCTTTTTATAAGGTTTTTGGTTATATCTTTAGTTCTATTGGTCGTAGTCGAAAAATTCCGAATGGAGGTCAAAGATGGGGTCATTTGCCATCGATTCATGTGCTTTTGGAATGAACATGATCATTTTTTGAATGCCCATAGCCTTTTTTATGAAAATCACAATCAATGTTAAAATTCAAATTTCCAAAAAATTCCGAAAAATTAAGCGCAACACATGTTTTTCATCGTAAATTTCCTCAGCTTTTCAGTAGAATGATCAAAAATATTCCATCTCAATGATTTTCTCCAATTCTAATAAATTCCTATAAAACTGCACTTATAATGAATTCTTCTTAAAAATAATTTCGATATGTATAAAGCCAGAATGACAGATACATAACTACCTGACTCAAACGAAAGGTTTTCATTGTCCTAGGCATTGGGTATTCATAGTACGTACCTTATCTTACTATCCGGAGAGCTGTCAGCAAAGTTCCTGAATAATGGCAGCCAACTACAGCCATTGGGCCATATTTCTACTCCTGTGTGTGTGTTTCCTCGACTCAACATTTTACTTCTTCATCATATCTAAACTACCCCAGAAGGATATATTCCGTAACTGTTCTGTTTTCACAGTCACACAACGGACACTTTCAGAATAGATAATATAATAATGCATCCCAGCCAATGTGAACGGATGTTTAAAGAGTCTGGTAAAATAATTGTATTAAAAGCGTATTAATTTCTGTTCTGTTCTCAATAAACTGCAGCCAATTGAATAATCAAAATTCTTCCTGATTCTGCCAAATTTCCTTCGATTGTTTCTGCACTTCTTTCTTTTTCACAAAAGTAAATGATATGAATGTTAGAAAAAGAGCAAATTGGAATGAGAAATGAGAAATTTGAGAGCCTCGCAAATTAGCCGAAGGATCTTCATCATAATCCGATGGTGGAGGGATGCAATCTCTCGGGGCAGATGAGGTCTTACAAATGAAGTCTCTAATTTTCTTTTTTTTCATTCTACTCAGCCAACTTTATATTCTTTAATCCCCCCCGGTCTCATGACAAAAAGGTAGAGATTGAAGAATTAACTATTGATGAATATTTTCTAGGGATATTACAGGAATTAATGGAGATACGCCTTTTTTTGATGATAATTGCTGATAATTCGGGGAAAATGTGCTTCAATTTACCCGAAAAAAGTGATTAAACTATTCGATAGTCATATCTTAAGCTGGTGAATATAATTTTTCTTCTCGAATTCTTTTTACATCAATCTCCTATCACATGCATGAGAAAGAGAGAGAGGCAAATAGTTACGACTACCTTCTAATTAAAATTTCTCAATAACTATACGATGAATTGAGTATTTTTTTCTTCTTTTATTTAGTTAAAATGCTGTTCTCTTCGCCAATTGTTTTTAAATAATGGGTCAATCCTGTGGTTTTTTAGTAATCTCGTTATTTCTGTCTGATTTAGGGCGTTTCATCCCCACCACCGCTATTTTCAGTAACTTTGATAATTCATATCTCATAAACTGGACGGACAAAAATTATGAAAAAATTCAGAAAAATGTAAAAAAAAAGGGGGTTAACTATACTCAAGTTCGCAAAAATACTACCTTAAACTCCCTAAAAAATAGCCTTTAATCTAACTCTCCTAATAAAAAAGAAGCATCCAAAAAAAAATCACTGGAATTAAAGCAATCCTCCAATCTCCCTTAATTGATCTACGACTCGGGCATTTACGTCATTTCCAAGGAATTAACCACGCCATAACTAAGTACACACAATACGCCCTATTACCAACTGAAATCCGTAATTTTCCTCCTCTCTCTATTGGCTGAATGAGCATTAGTTGGTCAGTGATATTTATCCACAGCACAAAAGAGAGAGAGAGAAAACCATAGTTTGGTGATCATGCCCACTTAGACCGGTTGAGGAAGCACCAAGTAACACCAAGTGGACACCAGATAAAGTAGCGAGAAGGAGAAAGGGGCATTTTTTTTTCATCTCCAATCGTAAATAAAAGAAATCCTCGTAATGGCTTTCGCCAGGGGTTTTCTCGATTTCCTCCCCGTGCCCTTCGGCTTTTCTCCTCTACCCCCTCCCCCTTTCTCTCTTCCTCTCTCTCACTCTTTCTCTCTCACTCGCTCTTCCTTACATCGAGAGGGGCTTATTAAGCTCCCAACGCTACAAAACCCACACCCAATGGAATCTTAACCATCCCTCCTTGAGGAGTACTTGGGAAAACCGGTTAATTCCTTAACCCTTATAGACTTTGAGAAAATTTAGGGGAAAGGCACTTTGCTGCATCTTCATCCTGGTATACTGGGTTTCCACGAGCAAAATGAGAAGTTGAAGTGCGTTTTGCTATGTTGGTTACTTCGGCGGAATGAAGGGGGTTGGAGGGGGGTAAAGGGAGGGAGGGGAGGGGGGGGGAGGCTGAGACCCAGTATACCAGGTGCTCACGGGATCTCTGCGTCTTACGCGCCCCCGGACGATACATAATTTATGTCGCGAGAAAGTGAGACAGAGAGAGAGAGAAAGAGAGATGGGGCTTAAGACAGTATTAAGATCTCGCGCACGAAGCCTCCTTGGCCAGTTATTACACACACCCCGTGTACACCTCTACTTTTCGGAAAATCTTTCTTGAAGAAAATGAGGGATCTTTTGCCTTAAGTGGCGCCCATCTGAGATTTTACCTTCCTGCATAAACCAAACATAATTAACTTTGTGCCATGCAATTAGAACGTTTTGCGATTTGGTAAATTGTGAATTGATATTCGAGGGTTTTAAGGTTGTATGACAGCAAATTTGAGGATAGTTAAATTCTTATTTTTTTGATGCTGCATCGAAAATGATAGTTTTTTACATTTTTCTGAATTTTTTCATAATTTTTGTCCGCCCAGTTTATGAGATATGAATTATCAAAGTCAGAGATCGGCAAAAAAAAATTCGTATTTTTAATTTTTTAATTTTTTTTATTTCTGTAATTTCCATCGAAAAAATTTTAATTACTTTCTTAATGAAAAATTTGGATTTTTAATTTTTTCATTAGTTTGAAAATTAATTTTTTTTTTAACAATTTTGATTACTATTGTAATTAAAAATTTGACTGATGAATTTTTATAATTCTTTTTCTTATTCGAAATTTTGATTCTTTCTTACTTATTAATTGATTGGAATAATTAATTTTACAATAAAATCAACGCTACTATGTTTAATCTTCCCAAATATAACCGTCTTTCAGACAAAAATTTTGAGTTGAGAGTGTTAACTAAATGTAACACAAATAAGAACTTATAATTTAATCCAATCTAAATGACGCTTATATGACATTTATAATTCAGTTTAACTAATAAAAATGTTATCAGCAATTGATTGAAAACAAACCTAAAAATCTTCATTTTTATCCTGTTTTATCAACCGTATTTCAACATGCTACCTTAAAACTTCGATGAAAATCTGTTTATCAATTTTTTTTCCAAGTCGATTTTTATACGAGAGGATTTGCGGAGGTCTTTGTCTTGAAATAAGAGGACCAGAGAGGTCGTGGTTGGTCAAGGAGGTCGATATTATGGCTTTCAGCTTTTTTCTTATACGCTTGACCAAACAAAATCCTTCCTCTGTATACGTACTTGGAGGTCAAACGCGCTTTTCCCCCCTTTCATCCGGTGTATCAATTCCTTGGGGAGGATATGCTTAATATTCTTGAGCCCCGAGTCAATTCCATCAGTCATGCAGCTTTGTTAATACATTTTTCCTTTAAGATATTGAGCAAAATTCTTTATCAAAGTGGGATGAGTGCATTTCACGGGGTTTTTTCTTGGCGGGGAGGGAGAGGGTGACAGGGTTGAGAAAATAATGGCAAACTTTCGGACAGTCCAGGGGGTGGGGGAGGAGGGGGGGAGGGGGAGGAAAGGCCAAACGTCTTTGGCTGGTCGGTCTGCGATAAAGCAAAGAGCCTGTGCTAAATACTTACATAAATCTGTATTGCCCTCCTGGTTCTTGCAGGCAGCCAGCCAGAATTTCACAGGGTTCATACCCTCCCCTCCACAACCCCCCCTCCCTTCTTTCTGTGTATAAACCAAATTATCGAATTCATCTGGTGATGAATTTATTTAGTAAATAAAGAATAATTCAGTAATAATTCAGAAAAAGACAAAAGAAAAATGAGTTTTCATTTTGGTGGAAGTTTTTTAAAAGGCACGCGGAAACTAAGCGAGATATCGTAATTTTTGAAGAAACCTTTTTTGAAGCTCGTGAAATTCTCTACAAAAAAGGTTTCTTCCAAAATAACGCTATCTCTTCTAGTTTCCGAGATCCTTTTAAGCTAAATGATCCCAAATGTTTCCCAAATATTTCTAGTCAACTGATTAATTTTTAATTTTTTTTTCCACTGCAATTGATTAATTAAGATTAGTTGAGTATATGAAAGAAAAATAATAGTAATTAAAAATGTTTGTTTATGTTTTTTTTTACTTTGAAAATGAATAAATTTCAAACAGCCAGAAAGCGGAAGTGACGTCGATATACCATATAGTTTTGAAAAGTGTCATTAGCTGGCGCTCCAGCTCCAATGTGATTGGTCAACGCTTATACTCTGTATGATGCATAGGTTATGCAGTGGATATAAAGAACCATTAGAATTTTGCTTATGAAGTTTTATTATTCACATAATGTCTGAAGTAGACGAAAGCATCTTTGCAAAAAATCTTTAAAGTTTATTTGGTAATGCATATGGATTGTTTAGCACTGATATTCGAATTCTCTCAACTCACGCTAGACAGCGCTGCCGAATCATTTGGTATTCTGACGTCACTTCCGATTCATCGCCGTTCAAAAAATGCAGTTTTTAATAATTCATAGTTAATTAATCAAGTAATTAAAAAAAAAACAAAACATGATTTTCTCATTTCAAAAACTGTCCCCTGTAAGAAAAAAAAAATTTAAAAAATGCAAGTTCCCTATTAAATTCATTTAATTATTCTCTCTGGTAGAAGCATTGAGAAAATGATTTATCATCCCTTAAATATATTTCGGCGAAGATTAACACACTCAGATATAGGTCTCAAAAAGTAAATGAAAATAGATTCAAATGAGAGAGAGAGAGAGGGATAGGAGGAGAAGAAAAAAAGAAAAAAAAAGAAAAGAAAAGGGAAGAGATGGTGGTGGTACGGTCGAATCTTCGCGGGATCCGTGGGTGCGGTGGCAATAAATCTGGCGGGGTATATCTGAGCTCATGAATGTTATTAAGATACAACCCGTGCCCCCCTTATCCCCCCCTTTTCTCCTCCTGCCCGACTCAAGAAAACCCGTGGAAAGGGAAGAACCGAAGAGTTACCACTGATAGTATAACACAGGAGCAAAATAAAAAAATGAGAAGAAAAAAGACATGTATGTGTGCATGTGTGTGCATTTGCCCTTTTTTTCCCTCACTCTTCTGCGATAGTTGGGGAAAAAATGTCCGATGCAGAAAAATGGGGTAATGCATAAAAATCAAAATGGCGGATGTTGAGGCATCAGAGTGTGGAAGGATCAGTCGGAGAAAATGGGAAAGAGCGAGAGAAATAGAAGAAAATGTTAAAGTTTGCTCCTTTTCTCGCGTGAAAGAAAGAGAGAATGAGATGAAGAGGGGAGGAGGGGAGGGGGGAAGAGGCCTGTACGCGAACCTCGAGAAAACGGTTATGAAGAAATACCGCACAGTGGTAATCCCTCCATAGATCACTGGAGTACGAAGTGGAAGGTGCCCTACCCAACGTTCTCCTCCTTCTTCTTCGTCTTAATACCGTGGACTTAATTCATACTTAACCCAGCAAAAGACTTAACCGACAGCAACTAAAACCGATGTCCTGCAGTATAGTAATATAAAGTTGGATTTTTTCTCGCAGGGATCTAGACGATCGATATTGTTTTTTTTGAAGCTCAGTTGATAATGAAGAGAGTCGTATTATTGATCGCGATTTTTTTAGGATTTTTTTAGAATTTTCAATTTTCTCAAAGTAGAACTGGTGAAATTGAACAATCGATTGTGAGGTGATAAATCGAATTTAGTGAGAGATAATCGTATCGATTAATCGAAATTTTGAAATTGATCGATTGGAAGTTAATGTGATCCTGTTTTTTTTTCCAAACTTAAATTAAAACAGAGTAAATGGAATGAAATTATCGATCGATGCGAAATTCGATTAGTCGAATTTTTACATCGATTAATCGAAATTTAAAAATTGATCGATTGAAAGTTGATACCTTTGAACAAGAATGAGTGAAATTCTTTGAAATTAGAACAAGTGAAATGGAATCGAATTATCGATCGATCCAATATTCGAGATTAATCGAAATACGATATCGATTAATCGAAATTTACGGATTGATCGATTAAAAGCTGATCCGCTTGAACAAAAACAGGTGAAATTCTCCTAAATTAAAACCGAGGGATTGAAATCGAATTATCGATCGATCTGAAATTTGATTAATCGAAATTTGACATCGATTAATCGAATTTTTTTCATTAATCGATTGGAAATTGATCTTTTTGGAAAAAACCGGTGAAAAGGAACTATCGACTGCCATGCGATATCTCGAATTCAATTCGATATATCGCATCGATTAATCGATGTTTAAAAATGATCGATCACAGGCTGCAGTTTTAAGAAGAAAAAAAAATCTCATAATTAATTAAATAATCGAGTAATGACGATAGGTAAGACACAGATGAATTTCTTCATCCACGAAAATTTCAATTAATTAACTAACGACGTTTCCCATACGTTATGAAATGGGCCGTGGTCGACATCAAAGACGCAGAATGTCCATTTTCCCCCTTCGAGAATCACACGATCTATATACATATATATATTTCTATCTCTCCTTTCTACGCTATCAAAGTGGCCCTACACCCTTAGCCAATTAATACCATCTACCCCACTAGGTCTCTCACAGCATCCTTAGTTTATTTGCTGCAGTCTACCGTCTTATCCCATAATAGTGAGTCAACATCAATGTGGACCATTGGCTCTGTCAATATTTACGATTTTTCAGAGATTTTCATGAACTTTATTTCTTCCACTTAAAAAAAAAGAGAATTTTCTTCAATCTTCTTCCTTAAATATCTCGGAAACTAAGCGAGATAGAGCAATTTTGCATGAATTCTTTTTTTTAGAGAAGTTCAAGAACTATTTATGAAAATTGTGATTGAAGTAAAAGGGCGTATCTCCATCAATTTCCGAGATAATTAACAAGAAAATGTTAAAAATATAAAATTATCCTGTTTTTACTTTTTTAGTACTGAATTATTTAATTGTTAATTCTCAATTGATTTATGCCCCTTTTTATTATTATTATTTTTTTTGCTTAGGGGGGAGGGAAATAAAGTATGGTTGACTGTAATTTTGGGTTATTGCTTAGAAGGCATCTTTGTCTGGTATGAGATAGCGCATACAGTATAAGCCTGAAGGGTGGTTTATGTATTACGGGTAAGATATCCGATGATTTAGCTTCGCGGTCTCAAGGCGCACTCATTCTCTCTCTCTCTCTTTTTAGTCCCATCCTCCTTTGGCACCTCGCCTTCTTCTTCTGTTTGGCTCTACTATGGGGAACATACAGAAGAGAGTTGCTTTTCTTATCTTCTCATGGGCTACAGTAACCGTGTAATCTTTTATTAATTCTCCGACTTGCCAAATTTATCGGGTGCCTTTGTTTACCACTTGGCTACTGAATTTTATGGTTTTTTTTTTTTTTTAGAAAAAAAAAAGGAATGGAATTACGTATTCATTGGGTTTGGAGATTTAATGAGGAAGTGTAGGTGGATTATTAAAGATATCTTCAAAATTAGGGGAATTTTGAGAGCTACAAAAAAAGATTTCTTGACATTTTTACTTAAATTTTATAGTTTCTGAGATATTTTTGGACATAATAAACGTTTGGTCTTGTGCAAAAAATTAAGGGAGTATCGCAGCGAAATTAAGTACATTCAAATCCTTATTTTTTTGATGCCCCATCAAAGATGATATTTTTTTACATTTTTCTGAATTTTTTCATAATTTTTGTCCGTGCAGTTTAAGCGATATGAATTATCAAAGTTACTGAAAATAGCAGTGGTGGGGATGAAACGCCCTAAATCGGACAGAAATAACGAAATTACTAAAAAACCACAGGGTTAACCCATTATTTAAAAACAATTGGCGAAGAGAACAGCATTTTAACTAAATAATAGAAGAAAAAAATATTCAATTCACCGTATAGTTATTGAGAAATTTTAATTAGAAGGTATTCGTAACTATATGCCTCTCTCTCTGTCTCATGCATGTGATAGGAGATTGATGTAAAAAAATTCGAGAAAAAAAATTATATTCACAAGCTGAAGATATGACTTTCGAATAGTTTAATCACGTTTTTCGGGTAAATTAAAGCACTTTTCCCCGAATTATCAGCAATTAATTGGAAACTCACCTGAAAATCCTCATTTTCCTCAGTTTTATCGACCACTCCATGATTTCTACCTTAATTCCAAAAATTCATTCCCAAGAAAATTGCAAATTCCGCGAGTCTGCGATGAAGCAAGAAAAAAATCTAATAACAATAATCCCTCGTTGAGCCACGAATAGCTCAAACTCACTGTGTTAAACAAAGACAGAAAGAGTGGACTAGCGTTAGCGATTTCCATGAAGCGTTGGTTGGCAATGGGCGCTATATTATTATTAGAGTCCCTTAAGTCTAAGAGCCTTAAATCTGCGATAAGTTATGGGTGCCCACCCCTTGCTGGGTGGCGTTGTGTTCATCGGAAAATGCGCAGAAAGAGAGAGAGAGAGAGAAGTAAGGAGAAACACGAGCCAGCAAACTCAACGTGTCTTATATAACATTTTCTCTATAATATCTTTAGTCTAAAGGTTTTTGAGGTGCGTCTTTATCTTGCATACATTAAAGTCGCCCTGCGGTGAGAGACTTTGGGGGCTTTTTCCCTCTGTGTGTGCTTTTGGGAAAGTTGAAAGAAGGTAAATGAAGGAGAGAGGGGGGGGGGGCTGGAGGGGAAAGGGGAAAAAGGGGCAATGTAGTAGGCAAGGTCGAAGGATAATTGAAAATAACCGGCAGTGAAAATCCCCCTCCATGCAAAACCTAAACTCCTCGTGGAGAGGAGTCAGATGAGTGAATAAAGTATGATAAGCGGTGTGGATCATCGGCTGTTACATTATTTGGATCAGCGTTATATCTAAACGTTTATCAAATTAATTGAAATAAATTTATTCAAGGATTTTATTCAAATCAGGAATAAAAAATTGATTTTTTTTCACGTTTTTTCTTTCAATGTTTTGAAAACCAATGGAGATACGCCCTTTTTACTCTAGTTTATTTTCGTAAAAAATTTAAAAAGCCATAGAAAAAAATTAGAATTAAAAGGGCGTATCTCCATTAATTTCCCAAATATCATCAAAAAAATTCCAAATTGTCTATTAAAATTAGGGGAAAAATAGATTTTTTTAAAAATATGAATTTTTTTATAAAAATTAATTTTTTATAATTTCGGAAAATAAACGAGATAGTGTGATTCTGCCTAAAACTCTTTTAGTAAAGAATTTCAAGAGTTACAAAAAGAGAATCGGACTCAAAAAGGCGTATTTCCATTAATTTTTCGGATATTCTTAAAAAATCGTTAAAAAATGAATTTATTCTGTTTTTCCGTTGATTTTTATTATTTTTTATTGATTCAATTTTTTATTTTCATGACGTCACAAATTGGGACATTATAAAAATCTTTAAAAGTAATTATCAACTTTATTTTCAAACTTTTTTTTTCTATCCTTTTTTTTTCAGCCCAGGTTAAGATTTCTGCATAAGTTGACGCCATTGTCACATCATAGAGTGGGCTTTTAAGTTTCTAGAAGCATTGAGCCATGCTAATGTCGAGCTTAACTGCATCCAGAAGAGCCTCTCCCCCCCTCTTCCCTCCTCCTCCCCTCCCCCCTTAGCATTGACGCTCTACTCACGACTTAAATGTGGCATTAATCCAAATTCGCGCAGGCTCCTTTCGAAACCACAAGTTCTTGAATCTTCCTACCCATCAAGAGACTTCCCCCAAGGGATTTCTGGTCAGCCCAGAATCTTTGATTGACTGTTTCAACAGTAAAGCATTCAATCTGTTACCAGAATCATTTTCAGAGATATGGCAAAAAGTTTTATCAGTTGAGAATAATTGGGTGATACAATCGGAAAAAAAGCTAAATTTTTGTATAAAATTGTTAATAACAATTTATCTAAGATGAAATTCTCAAATTTGATTCAGTGAATCTGCGAAAAATGTGATAAAAAAAAATAAGCCCGAGAAACAAAAAATTGATTGAAAATTCCAAAATTTTCATTTTTTTTTACATTTTATCCGATTTTTCAAGATTTAAAGGAATGTAAAAAATAATGAAAATTTTTCAATTTTGTATTAATTTTTTGTTGCTAGAGCTTATTTTATTCCTTATTACATTCTTCGCAGATTCACTGAACCAGATTTGATCATTTCATCTTGTATAAATTGTTATTACCGATTTTATACAAAAATTCCACTTTTTTCCGATTGTACCTCCCAATCATCCTTAACAGCTTCATTTTGCCCCACTTTCTCCTAAATTATCATTTTATAATAAAAATCATTACAGTCTTTAATTTGACTCGATATATTGTATTTTTAATGTTAATTATCCTTTTTATACAGCTAAAGCTGAATAAATGCATTATTATTATTATTATTATTATTATTATTATTATCATCCGTCTGCAGGCCCAAAAAATGTTAGACACTTTGTTCATTTGTTTATCTATATGTGCTCTCCAGCTCAGTTTCCGATCGAGTCTCACTCCAAGGTAGTCTACCTCGTCCGAGAATTTGAGTTCAGTTCCAAAGATAGATGGAGATTTCACCTACCACCCATTTCTCCTGGTGAAGAGTACCAATTACCATATATCAATTATATTAATTGCTGAATAATCTTCGAATAATAATCTTATTATTATTATTATTATTATTATTATTTACATTCATATATCGACTATATTAATTGCCGAATAATCTTCGAGGGCTCCGATCCCCTTTATAATAATAATAATAATAATAATAATTATTATTATTATTATTATCCATCAAATGGGCAACAGAATAATGTGGTAGATGCTGAGTAAAATAAATAGTTCTCATTTCCCATGACATCTCCACGTGGCGTCAAGATAACGCATGAAAAGGCAATCCTGAGTTAATATAATCTTCATGAAAAAAAAAATATATGGCTCATCCAGTCACACCATGTCGGATTCAATTTCCGTGATTTAAGGTGTTGGGGTGTCGCAACAAAGAGAGAAAAAAAAGCGAGAGAGAAAGAAAGAGAGAGAGAGAGGGAGGGAGGGGAAAAAAATAGAAAATACGTGAGAGGGAAAATGCGGATTTGTCGAGGCGTTGAAAGGAGAGAACACGTGAGTGAGAAAATGCGGGCGATTAGACAATGCAGACGGAAACGACAGATAGACAGGGTAGGTTGGATAGATAGTGAGCTCGACAAGAGGGCGAAGAAAGAGGAGGGGAGGGGGGAGGAAAAGTGGGAGGAGGTTGGTAAGAACGATATTTGAAGTCGGGTGATGATGGGTTTAAGGTTGGGAGCCAGGACAGATGTGCATCTCTTCTCTCTCTTCTCTCTACATCACAGCCACTCTCTACAGAGTGTTGGTACGTACTAAGGCATGATCTCGTTAAGGGCGCACTGAACCACAAACAGCCCATGAAATCCATTCAAATTTCAGATGTTGTTTACGTCACATATTTCAAAAGGTATTTCCAATGCAGTGAATCAAGGTGAAGGGTGTAGAAAAAAAAATAGAATTTTTTTCTCGTCAATTTAAGAGAGAGAAAAAAGGAGGGGGGGGGGGGGGGGGGGGTGAAGATAGGATTTAATGGAACTTTTGACTCCATAAGAATTTGCGGATTTTTTTTTCATCCATTTTTTTTTGCAATTCTTGAAATTCATCAAATGAAGGATTTTGTAATGTTTTTCTCTGCATTTTTTAATTTTTCTTATTTTTTTTTTATTTTTTAATTATGAATTTAATTTAGGGAAATGTCACAACAATTACGATTTAATGTTCGGAGGAACGTATGGAATCCTTCCAGTATTGGAAGAAAAAAAAAAGGGTTTTGTCAGTGGCTAAGAGGGAACTTTCGTACATACCCCAGTGGAATGAGAAAAGCATTAGACTATTGGGGGATAACTGAAGAAGACTAAAGAGAGAGAAAGAGAGAAAAGAAAGGTGGATAGAAATAAACTGGGGCTTGGCTTTTGTCAAGAGTATTTTCGGGAGGGGGGGTGAGGGGTAACATCATGTTGAGAGCCGACAAAAGATAAGCTGCTATTTATACCCAGTGAGCTTAAAGACCACAGTGGTTATACAACTGGAATGATTCCATGAAAATATTCATTTGATTGTGACAAAGTCGGAATGGATGACTGAAAAAATTTGCGTCTCTATCAATCAAATAGGAAAATTCTACCCCAAAAAACACTATAATTCGATCTATTCATCTCCACCTGTTACAAAGCAATCCAAATTCCTTGAGTTCAAGTTTAAAGAGTTTATTAATTATAATGGCGGGAGGGGGGGGGGGGGGGTTAATTGTGGAGGGTTTGAGATAGCGAAAATTAATTGAAAAAAACCCTATATCGATCCAAATTTTTTTCAACATTTTTTCAAATTCCTAACAACTTACTTATTCCCGGAAGTTCTTCTCCAAAATCAGTTGCATTATACCACTTTTCGGGTTCAAATTTCCCGCCCTCTCCAATGGAACCAAAAAAAATCCACGAAATTCATCGAGAAAAGTCGTTGAATTGAATATTCCTCGCACGAATGAAAACGTAAAAGCTGCGGCTTTTAGAGAGGTACATTGGGTAAAAGAGGGAGGGGAAGGGGGGGGGGGGGTGAAACGGAATGAGTCGAATGTACAGGTGAAAGAGAGGGTAAAAGGAGTGTCGAGTGAGATCGAAGCTGACTCCGGGTCTCTCCTCTTCTCTGAAGAAGAAAACCCTCTCCTCCTATCTCTACCCCGGTTAGCTCCGTCCGGTGGGTGGTACCGCGAGGGGGGAGGGAGGGGGGGGGGAGGGGGTTTGGTTCAGAGCCAAACTGATCAATACTTGAAACACTCCGTTGGAAGGTATCGTGAATGCTATTTCCGTTGTGCCCCATAACGGAAATGAAAGCGTTAAAAAAATATATAAACTGCTCTTTGCTGATTCTTTTTCATCGCTACTGGTTTTTTTTTTTTTTTTTTTTTTTGGTAGTAGTAGTGTCACACCCACGGCTCTCAATGAGATAGCAGCATGAAAACTTGTATTATATATCCCCTTTATTATTTTTTGCTCTTCTCCAAGCACTTCCCCTTCTTTTTTTTCTCCTTTTGCCTTTTTTTTTTTTTAACTGATACAATGACTGGTCTATAACTCTGCACGGATTTTTATCTAACAGGCTAGTGGCAAACTCACTGGGGTCTGATCGAATTTTAATTATAGGCACCGAAAATAAATAAAAAAATGAGGTTTCATGCAAAATTATTGGGTCAATTTTATCTTCATAATTATCGAAAAAATATAAATATTTAAAAAAAATTTGGGGCGAAAATGTGTAAAAAGGAAAATTTACGTTGAAATTCATTGGATTCGTGGATTTTTTAACTCACTGGAAGTGGTAAAAAAAAAAAGGCAGTGAGAAAGGCGTGACCACTTGATAAAACCCATGGGGATTTGTGAAATCACAGGGAAAAGGGGTTGGGTTTCTACGTAGGAACAGTCAACAGGTAGGAAATTTTAGCACACAGACGTAGATACATCCCCACTTTAGTCAGACATAAATGCCTGCTATTGCACAAACTTCGTGTGCCCACCACTGGATAAGCTCTGGCTAAGCGCCGGCGCTGGCTAAGCTGATCACACCCTCTGAAGAGGGTGTTACCCAGTGTTTCCCCATTGGTTTTACTCGTGCAATACTACTGGACGTGGTGGAAGACCCACGGATTTTCTTTTTGATTCTGCGCAAATTAATTTCTCGTTTTTTTCCATTTATTTGGAATTTTAAGAGGTTTTTATTCATTTTAGGATTTAATGAGAATTATAAAATCGAAAAAATTATAGTTAATTTATAAAAAAAAATTGTTGATAATTGGAAATAATTAGAGAATTGGACATTTGCAAAAAAAATCAATTTCTCTAATCAAATGATTTTTTCCGTCCGATTTAGGGAAAAATTCGTATTTTTAATTTTTTAATTTTTCTTATTTCTGTAATTTCCATCGAAAAATTTTTAATTACTTTCTTAATGAAAAATTTGGATTTTTAAATTTTTCATTAGTTTGAAAATTAATTTTTTTTTTTAACAATTTTGATTACTATTGTAATTTAAAATTTGACTGATAGAATTTCATAATTATTTTCTTTATTAAACTTATTAACATTTTTATTAGTTAAATTGAATTATAAATGTCATATAAGTGTCATTTAGATTGGATTAAATTATAAGTTCTTATTTGTGTTACATTTAGTTAACACTCTCAACTCAAAATTTTTGTCTGAAAGACGGTTATATTTGGGAAGATTAAACATAGTAGCGTTGATTTTATTATAAAATTAATTATTCCAATCAATTAATAAGTAAGAAAGAATCAAAATTTCGAATAAGAAAAAGAATTATAAAATTTCATCAGTCAAATTTTCAATTACAATAGTAATCAAAATTGTTAAAAAAAAAAAATTAATTTTCAAACTAATGAAAAATTTAAAAATCCAAATTTTTCATTAAGAAAGTAATTAAAATTTTTTCGATGGAAATTACAGAAATGAAAAAAAATTAAAAAATTAAAATTAGAAAATAATGTATCATACAAATATATGTATCCAGTTACTCACAGAAAATTTATAATGCACAGTTTTAATGTTACAAAGGGCTACGAATACGGGGATAGTCTCGCGGGGATTTGAAAGCATAGACGAAAATAAGAGAAGAAAGGAAAATTGTGAGGTAGAAAAAGAGAGAGAGAAAGAGAGTATTCAGGAGGTGGAGAAGAGAGGAAATGGCTTGGACACAGTGGACATTGCGCCAGCTTATACTACTGAAGCCCCAGGTTGGTACATGGGGAAAGGGAAAAATATCCGCATGGGTCAGCCAAGAGAGGCTTAGAGAAACGTCGACTGAGTAGACGACGAAAACTGACCGCGGATGGCTACTCAATATCGGCTTTATACCCAACTCCAACGTATTTATCTAATGTCTTATATTTTCCAAGAGACTTATTCACTTTTTATTCCATCTACAAATTCACTCGTTGAGTTTCGAGGCTTTTCACATTTTTAAACTGCATTTTTTTCATGGAAATTTTTTATGGGGCATTGTTTACAGAATTTTAAGGGGGTAAAAGGGGAGTTTTGGGGAAATGGCTCGAGATGCAATTTTTTTGATGATTCCAGTGAAAAGCTGAGAAAATTTTGGATCTAAATCATGAGTCAAAATTAATTTTTCGGATTTTTTTACGAAAATTCGAACTTTTTAAACTTAAATTTTCGATTTTTTGCACTTTTTCGAGGATTTCTCTGGTTTTATTGATTGGATCAACTTGCGGTTGGTCTCAAATGAAAGATGAGGTCATTTTGCATCGATTTATGTGGTTTTTAATAAATAAACAAATTATTTTAGAACTATTTTTGCACTATTTTGTTAAAATCAGTTTCTGCTCTAAAAAACCCTCAAAAATCAATATTTTTTCATTAAAAATCTCATAAATTAATGGCAAATGATCTCATCTTCAATTTAAGATTGGTCCCAAGCCGCTTCGACCAATAAAACCGAGAAAATCCTCAAAAAAGGGGATTTTTTCAATTTTGCGAAGGAAAAACCCTTAATTTTCCCCTTAAAAATGAAAATTTTCAAAAAAATTCCCAAAAATGAATTTTAATATACGTTTTTCAGCTGAAATTTTCTCAGCTTTTCAATGAAATCATCAAAAAAATTCTATCGCAAATATTTTTTGCTTCTTCAACCCTAAAAAACAATAATCCAATCAAATTAAAATGATCTCATTCCTCATAAAAACCATAATTGACATTTTTTTCCCTTCATATCACAATTCGTTATGATTACCTATTTCATGAGTAATACAATGGAGACGAGTTGACTTATCTCCGTTTGTTTATCCAGATAACAAAATATCCACGAGAGTGAAGCCAAAGATAAAAGTAGTTGGTAGTTTTTATTCGTAGGTAAAGGACGGTTACGCCCAAGTCCATCGAAATTCCAAAAAAAAAAAGAAAAAAAATTCTCTATTTAAAAAAAACCTCTAATTAACTATCAAAAAAATGTGTGCAAAAAGAATTAAGTGAAAAAATTTATGAGAATGATAAGAATAATCTGGAATTCAGTGATAACAAAGAGTCAAATTACCGTGAAATGACAGAGTGTGAAAAATTTTGTAGAAAAATATTGAATTTATTTTCAATATTTTTTTTAGTCAATATTATTAAAAATAGTCAAGCGGATGAAATTAATTGCTTGAATTATTTCGAGAGAGAAACGACTATTTTGTGCTATAATTTGGGACTCGATGAGTTTCCTCGAAATATAACAGAACAAGTAAGATAAGAATTAATTATATTATTAATATTAATGAAATTAATTGAATGAATAAAATTAATTAAATTGATGGAATTAAATAAATTAATGAAATTAATTAAATTGATGAAATTAATCAAATTAATTGAATTAATTGAATTAATCAAATTAATCAAATTCGAATTAATTGAATTAATCGAATTAATCAAATTCATAAAATTAATTGACATTAATTCAAATTGATTCAGTTAATTTCAATTAATTGAAATTAATTGAATTAATTGAAATTAATTGAATTAATTGAAATTAATTGAATTAATTCAATTAATTGAATTAATTGAATTAATTGAAATTAATTCAATTAATTGAAATTAACTGAATTAATTTAAATTGATTAAATGCACTGAATTTTTAAAATTTAAATAATTCTAAAAATTTTCAAAATTCCAGGTTCAATACTTGGATTTATCGAAAAATAATTTGAGAATAATACCGAGTGAAATTGGACGACTCGTCGAGCTTAAATACCTCAATCTTGCCAAAAATAAATTGAGAAGTTTGCCAGAAGCATTTGGAGAATTATGGAAACTTGAGAGACTCGATTTGAGTCAAAATGATATACACGATGTTGGCTATATTGGGGTCATCACAAGACTTCCTGCACTGAGAATGCTCTACCTGAGGAATAATCCTTTATCGACATTGGAGAACTTGGGAAATGGGGCAGTTCGAGCCCTGGACGTCAGTCATTGCTGTAAAAAAAATTTTTAATGCTTTTTTGAATGTCTTTTACTTTAAAAAAAATGCAAATCATGGAATTTCAAAGTTTTTTTACCTTTTCTTAATTTTTTTAGCAATTAAAAACATCACGAGTACGTCTCTCATTGGATTTCCTGAGCTCGTATCACTCAATTTGGCTGGAAATCCTCTGAAGATCCTTCAAAATATCAAAAGTGATAAATTAAAGTGGCTTGATTTATCTAGCTGCATGCTGAATTATTTAGTTCCTGATACTTTTGGAGAATTGCCACTTCTGGAGCACCTCAAGATCTCCAACAATCCTAGTTTAGCATTTAGTACCAGGTAAAAAAAAAATCAGTTTTATTTCAAACAATAAACGATTTAGCCAGAAATCTGGAAATTTGTAGATTTCGTGAGATTTTTGGTAAATGCAATATTTGTTCCAAATTTCCCCGAAATTTCTCTGAAATCGAACTCCGGCAACCTTTCATTATTTCAACAAAATATCGAAAACGTCTGAAAATTTCTATTAATACAATTTTAAGGAGTAAAAACGTTTAAATTTTTGAAAAAATTCAGTTTTTTAATAATATCTTCAGTTCTATTGGTCGCAGTGACATGGGACCATTCTCAAATGAAAGCTGAGATAATTTTCCATCGATTTATGTAAATTTGAATTAGAAAATATTGATTTTCCATAGAGTTATGTTGATTATTGTGAAAAATTATGATTATCGAGTTTTGCCCTATAACTATGTAAAAAATCGATATTTTTGAATTCAAAACCTCATAAATCGATGGGAAATGATCTCACCTTTCATTTAGAATGAGTCCCAAATCGCTAAAACCAACAGAACCAGAGATATTCCCAAAAAACAGAATTTTCTCGAAAATTAAAAGGCTTTATCCCTCAAAAATACAAAAAAAAATCAAATTCTCAAGAAAATTGAAAAAAATTAACTCTGGCACTGATTTTTCATCTAAAATTTCCTCAGCTTTGCAATGGAATCCTCAAAAGAAATCTATCTCCAATATTTTTATTCATTTCAAGACTTTTTCATATTATATGCATAAAAAACTCAAATGTGTCCATTTTACCCCTTATGTCCGTATTGTCCCCCTCCCTTCCTCCACTTCCCCCCACCATCCCCTTTAGCCCAGAAAATTCTCTACAAAAAAGGCGATGGGTTTTTAAACCTGAAGTCAACATTTCGATAAAGAAAAAATCTCCAAAAAAGTGGAATTTTTCAATTTTTTAAAGAAAAAACCCTTAATTTTCCCCCAAAAAATGAGAATTTTCAAAAAATTTCTAAAAACGAATTTTAATGTATGTTTTCCGACTAAAATTTCCTCAGCTTTCGTATGAAATTATTCAGAAAACAAAGAAAAATATTTTCTAATACTATTTCTCTTGAAAAAATTGTCCCCAGAAAAGAAACGTTGACGCACTCTTCATTAAAAAAACTCGAGGCTTCAGGCTGTGGTCTGGATCGTCCAGGACTTCATGGTCTTCCCTCATTGACCCACGTGACACTGTCCCAAAACGTCATTCACTTCCTTCCAGACCGGATTTTCACGAAAAATCCAGCAATCATTCAATTGAACTTAAGTGGAAATGGACTCTCGCGATTGAACGCGAGTTCCCTCGTGGGAATGCCGAAACTGGAGCACTTGGACCTATCAGCAAATAATCTGGAACATCTGCCATCAGTTGTCTTCAGAGACAACTTATTGCTGACAACTCTAAATCTCTCGTACAATGACCTCAGGAATTTTCCAACACGCCTAACAACATCGGCAGTGAGCCTGGATCTTTCGGAAAATCTTATTGAAGCACTTGCCAACGACAGTTTGATCAGCATGTGGAGAATCAAGAGCCTGGATTTAAGTAGAAACCGATTGGAGAAATTTGACTCGGGAATTACCTCGAAAACACTGACTACACTTAGTCTTGAGGGTAATAGACTCACGAAATTGTCTAATGAGAGTTTTAGATATTTGCCAGAATTAAAAAGACTTGATTTATCAGGTAATTAATATTTGCTGAAGAAATTCAACTTTTTTCCAAATAAATTCCACTTTTTCTCCTAAAAAATTCAGATTTTTTCCTAAAAAATTTAGTTTTTTCCTAAAAAATTTAGTTTTTTCCTAAAAAATTTAGTTGTTTCCTAAAAAATTTAGTTTCTTCCTAAAAAAATTAGTTTTTTCCTAAAAAATTTAGTTTCTTCCTTAAAAAAATCGTTTCTTCCTCAAAAATTTCGTTTTTTCTTTAAAAATTTCTGTTTTTCCTAAAAAATTTCGTTTTTTCTTAAAAAATTTAGTTTTTTCCTGAAAAATTCCGTTTTTTCCTAAAAAAATTCGTTTTTCCCTAAAAAATTTCGTTTTTACCCAAAAAATTCCGCTTTTTCCTAAAAAAATTGGCTTTTTTCCTAGAAAATTTAGTTTTTTCCTAAAAAATTTCGCTTTTTCTTTAAAAATTTGGTTTTTTCCTGAAAAATTCCGTTTTTTCCTTAAAAAAATCGTTTTTTCCTAAAAAAATTCGTTTTTCCTAAAAAATTCCGCTTTTTCCTAAAAAATTTCACTTTTTTCCTTAAAAAATTCAGATTTTTTTCCTAGAAAATTCAGATTTTTTCCTAGAAAAATTCGGATTTTTTCCTAAAAAATTTCGCTGTTTTCCTAAAAAATTCCGTTTTTTTCAAAAAATTTGAAGATTTGTTGATTAAAAAAAATGAATTTAATATCGTGAGCTCAGAAAAAAAGAGGCGTAAGTGCTATGTATAAGCATGGCACTTACGCCCCTTTGTTTCTAAGTTTCCTGCTTATATATAGCACTTACGCCCCTTTTTTTCTTAGGCACCCACATTTATTACAAAAAAAATAATTGAAATTGATTAAAAAAAAAATTAATATTAAAAACAAAAAATTAATATTAATTTTTTTTTAATCGATTGAATGATTTTCGGATTTTAGGAAATAGATTGACTGAAGGATTTTCATCAGAAGTATTTATAAAAAATACAGAGCTCCAAACAATTCGCCTGCACGACAATCCCTGGCGCTGTGATTGTAATGAGCTTTTATCAACTTATCTCTACTTGATCCAGCCACCGCGAAAAACAAGCATGATTACTCTCATTTGTCACAGTCCAAATAATGTTTCTGGTTACACTTGGTCGACTGCCTGTGGTAAATTCTGGACCCAGCATCCAAATGATTCATTTGAAAGCAATAAAACATTTGCAATTGCCATGATCGCTGTATTACTCGCATTCTTTGCATTTGGCAGTGCAATATCAATTGGCCACACTATAAAAGCTAAGAGAAGACAGGCAGAATTGAGATTACGAGAGGCTGAAAGAGCGGAAGCCAGAGAAAGGCTGATACTACATCGAAGGTAATTTCGTGTAATTAAATCATTGATTTTATTGAGAAAAAGTGCTTCAAGATGAAAATTGGGTTTTTATATTTATTGGTGGAAAAACGTGGTTTTCGATGGAAATATTGGAGATAGGATTTTTCTGATGATTTCATTGGAAAGCTGAGGAAATTTGCCATGAAAATCATATGTCGGAAGTTTTTTTTTGGAATTTTTCAAAAATTCCATTTTTTGCTCGAGATTTGAAGGTGAAATCCTTCTGTTTTTGAAAAATTTCAGGTTTTCGGGAATATCTCTGGTTCTATTGGTCGTAGCGACCTGGGGTTGATCTCAAATGAAAGGTGAGCTCATTTCCCATCGATTTATGTGGTTTTAAAAAAAAATTATCAATTTTTCAAGTACTTATGGGGCAAAAACTGATTTTCAGAAAATGGCCTATAAGTATTTGAAAAATTGATGAAAAAAAATTTGAACCACATAAATCGATGAGAAATGAGCTCACCTTTCATTTGAGATGAACCCCAGGTCGCTGCGACCAACAGAACCGGAGATATCGCCGGAAAAGTGAATTTTTTCGATTTTCGAAAGAAAAACCCCTTCAAAGCTCGTCCAAAAACGTAAAATTTTCAAAAAATTGAAAAAAATTATTTCGACACATGTTTTCCACCCAAAATTTCCTCAGCTTTCCAATGAAATCATCGCAAAATCTCTATCTCGTACCCTTCAATCAGAATCTATCCATTTTACCCCATTTTCCCCTATTTGAAATGAATTAAGGCAGTATTCTACTCTCAGTCTATATATAACACTTAGAAAATTGTAATCAGGTCAATTCGACCTCGTGTGCGCTTTAAAGTTCTGTTCAAAGCTATAAACTCCGAGACTTAGACTCAAAAAACCTTACATCAATATTCCTAATTAATAATCACATAAAAAATTCATTTCAACAAAATATCGAAAAATTCTGAAAATTTTTTATGATTTTGAGGGACTAAAGCCTTTAGATTTTCGGAAACATTCAGTTTTTTCGTAATGTCTCCAGTTCTATCGATCGCAGCGACATGAGACCATCTTCAAATGAAAGCTGAGACTATTTTCCATCGATTTATATAAATTTGAATTCGAAAATATCGATTCTTCACATAGTTTTGTTCACTTTTGTGAAAAATTATGGTCATCGGGTTGTGCCCTATAATTATGCGAAAAATCGATATTTTTAAATTCAAAACCCCATAAATCGATGGTAAATGATCTCACTTTTCATTTCAAATCAGTCCCAAATCCTAATTAATAATCTCATAAAAAATTCACAAAATTCCTTTTTTTTTCAATTTCATAAAAATTCAATAAAAATTTCATAAAAATTTAATAAAAATTTCATAAAAATTTCGAAAATTCTGAAAAATCTCAAATATTAGAATAAAACTGATTCCTAATTAATAATCCTAATTAATAATCTCATAAAAAATTCACAAAAATCCTTTTTTTTTCAATTTCATAAAAATTTTATAAAAATCTCATAAAAATTTCATAAAAATTTCATAAAAATTTCATAAAAATTTCGAAAATTCTGAAAAATCTCAAATATTAGAATAAAACTGATTCCTAATTAATAATCCTAATTAATAATCTCATAAAAAATTCACAAAAATCCTTTTTTTTTCAATTTCATAAAAATTTTATAAAAATCTCATAAAAATTTCATAAAAATTTCATAAAAATTTCATAAAAATTTCGAAAATTCTGAAAAATCTCAAATATTAGAATAAAACTGATTCCTAATTAATAATCCTAATTAATAATCTCATAAAAAATTCACAAAAATCCTTTTTTTTTCAATTTCATAAAAATTTTATAAAAATCTCATAAAAATTTCATAAAAATTTCATAAAAATTTCGAAAATTCTAAAAAATCTCAAATATTAGAATAAAACTGATTCCTAATTAATAATCCTAATTAATAATCTCATAAAAAATTCACAAAAATCCTTTTTTTTTTCAATTTCATAAAAATTTTATAAAAATCTCATAAAAATTTCATAAAAATTTCATAAAAATTTCATAAAAATTTTGAAAATTCTGAAAAATCTCAAATATTAGAATAAAACTGATCTTCATTTTTCAACGTTAACATTAAAAAAAACTGTTTTAATTCCAGGAGCAGAGAATTAGAAGCGGAAAGAGCTCGTCGCGAGCATCACGAGCCTCGGATTCATCCATCCGAGCTTTTAGGACCTCCAACATACGAAGAAGCAGTGGAGATGCCGAGACTCGCACGTTCCTTGGACAATTTGGATGAAATTTCAGAGGGATTGGGACAGTCCCAGCAGTCTTTGGCCTGGGAGAGAAAAAGACGAATGCAATCACGTAAAAGAGCCCCGAAAAGAGCACAAAGTGAGAACGATCTCTTGTCTAGAAGGGATGAAAGGGTTCGCAAGTCCGAAAGAATAAAAAGCGAGCGATCTTCAGGGAAGAAATCTGCGAGAAGTACTATCGTGAGGATGACCAAAGAAAGAGGGGGGGATAGCGACTCCAACGAACCTGGAAGTGATGTAAATGGGGGATGGCACAGGACCAGGAGAACAGGAAGCAGAAAGAAAAAAAGGCCTCTCATGAGAAGAGATGAACATTCAAGTGACGACGAAGATTCTGACAGAAGAAAATCAATAATAATCGATAGAAGGGGGGATGAAATAAAAGTAATTGAATTGCCACGTGAACCACGAAGTGGGAGATATATGCCATCATCACCCTCATTAATTTCGGTTAATGACGATTTGAGCGAAATTTCAAGGAGCAAAATTGTCTGAAGTACAAAAAAAATAATGATTTTGTAACGTCTTCTTTTTAATTAAAGAATTCAACTTTTTTTTCATACATTTTTTATCTTTTTCGTTTCTATTTTAATCTTAAGCACCCCGTCTTATGTACAGCAGTTTCAATTAATCAATAATTAATAATGATTTCATTATTTACATGGATAAATTTTTTTATACAAGATGTACAAATCTCTCTTGGTTCTATCAATTATTCCATTCCATTTTTTTTTTCGATTTTAATCATTTTAATTTCGGTAAATTGAATGTTTGACATTAAACAAATCTTCTATTTAATAATTATTAAATACGATTTAAATCGAAAAAATTGCGAAATTCATGATAATATGGAATTTAAAAGAAGAAATACTCTATAGAAATTTTCATTAATCTCCAAAGTTTGGAGAAAAAAACAAAATATCGATAAATCTATAGTTATTTTAATTATAAAATTAATTACTTAAAGAAGAAAAAAACGCACTAAGAAACAATTGTTCACAAATTCAAATAATTTCAAGTAACAGTTTCACTGTTTCATGACATCTCCAATAAAAAAAACCTGCTACATAAACAAGCTTACACAAATCAATATGATTAAATAATCCACTCATCAATAATAATAATAAGGAATAACAATAATAGTAATATAATAATAATCATAATAATAATAATAATAATAATAGCTAATACAGTGAAGAAGTTAAATAAAATGAGTAACATTTATTCATGGAGTCTTTCGAAAATATCTCGAAATTAGAGCGAATTAGCAATTTTTTTTATAAAAATCCGTTTTTAGAACAAAAAACGACTCAGAAAAGAGTTTTTTTATAAAAAAAATTAATTATCCGGCTTCAATTTCGGGATCTATCGAGATAATAGTATTTTACACTCCTAGGCAGGGAAAAAGTCAATTTTTCCAAAAATTTGCCACCTGAGAGAAGCGAGAGTGCCAAATTTTTGTAAAATTTGACTATTTTTCACCGTTCATGGTGTGTATTCTATTTTTTGGACCAAGGAAGCAAAGAACTATGTTTCTGAATGAGCAAAGGGAGAAAAAAATAGTACATTACGCTCCTAGGACGAAAAAGAATCAATCTCACTTGGCTCAAGAAGAAAATTTCGTCGAAATTATCTTCTTATGTCGAAAAATACTGGAAAAATGCGTTTCGAACAGAGCAAAGTAAGATTAAAAACACATTTTTCCAACACCCTAAGCAGAAAAGTTAGTTCTTTGCTTCCTAGATGTAAAAAATATGCAATTTACCTCTCCACTGAATTATCAAATTGGTAAATTATAGAAAAAAAAAAAGAATGTCTTTCAATTAATCACAATTAATGCAAAATAAGCCAATTGCCACTTGGATTTTTAATTTCACGGTGTTTTGACTAGGTTTTCACCGGCTTTTGTTCTAGTTATTAATAAAGGTGTTTTCGGTATACTATCAGGATTATCCTGTAACGTAATTTTAACTTTTTGTGCACTCGGACTCGATGGCACGGGATTACTATTGCGTGAATGTGAAGGAGTCTCTGAAGAGGGTGATTCACCGGTTGATGAGAATGAGTCTCTGTCAATTTTGCCATTGAAAAGATGATCTTTATGAACTCTTGGGCATTCTTCATCACTCGGTACTTTTCCATTAGTCCCATTTCTCTTCCCATCTTCACTTGGGGAGAATGATTTTCTCGGTGGTTTGATCGGATCGACTGATTCGCTGATAGTGCCAATGTACTTTGTCGTAGGTTCATCATCGGACTTGATTTCTTCGGCTATCGGAGTTGCAACTAGTGGCATAGCTTCCGGCTTCCCACCATTGGATGCAACTTTGGGTTGAGCTGATTTGTCGATTAACGACTTTGTGAGATCCTTCAGTTCAGTGCCATTTTCCGCATCTCGACTGGGTGGTCTATTGCGTTTTCTAGCATTCTTGCAGAAATCCCCTTTGTAAGCCGCAACACCTATCAGAGCCCCTAGAACCCCGAGCAGAACCCCAAGAACTACGTAAGAACCCATTCCCTTTTTCGACTGCTTGGCAGCCGAAGCGTCTGGACCCTCAGTCGGAGCAGCAACAGCTTCCCCAACTTTCCCTGTTTCGGTCTTCGAATCGTCCAAAACTCGCGCCTTCGTCTCCTCGTCCGGCTTCTTCTCTCCTTCGACCGGAGCCACAAACACGGGAGTAATAACCTCCTCAACTGGCGGCTTCGGAGCCTCGGTCGTCGAAGAAACGCCGATGAAGCCCTCGTCCTCAGGCCCAAAATCTTCAACCGTTGATGTTCTGGGTGCAGCTGTAGTCGTTGTCGGTTCGCCCCAAATCCACGAAGAAAAGATGTCAAAGACGCCACTTGACGCCGTTGTCGTCTCCGGATTTGGACCGGTTTCTGGAGTTTGAGCGGGCTCCTCCTCTTCAACATTGTCCCAAGTTATGGGGGGAACGATTGGAATGCCCGAAGCTTCGATACCTGAACCATCGTCAAGATCGTCATCTCCAGAACCTTCGACGAGAACTTCTGGAGTCTTGGGAGGCTCCGAAACAAGGGGTGATTCGGTGGCTTTTGTTGAAGGACTTGTAGAGGTCTTGTCTTCTTCGGAAAAGAAGAGTTCGCTGCTCGTTGATGCAGTGGTTGTTGCTCCATCGGTTCCTCCGGATTCGGGAAGCTTGTCGGTCTCTTCGGGAATGTCCTCCGGTTCGATCTGGTCGAAGGAATCACCGGAGCCGAGGTCACCAGAGCCTTCTGGCTCGTCCTTCTGCATTTCCGGTGAAGTGTCCTGCTTTTCGAACAAACAGATGACGTCTGCATCTGGTTCGAAAAGAGTGAGACCTTTCAAAGTCCCAGGACCCGAGCACGTGGTCTTCTTTGGCATGATGGCTCCTCGAGAAATGAGCTCATCTCGGATTTTTAGAGTCTTGCAGTCACACTGGAGCTTATTTGATGTCAGTTCGAGGAACTTGAGCTCCTTCAGCTCGACTGCATCAACTGGAATCCTTGCCAGCGAATTCCGCCTCAAATTTAGAACTCGGAGGTGTGTGGGTCCTTCGAAAGTCCCTCGGGATAAGTGTGTTAGATGATTGTTGGAGAGATCTATGCTTTGGAGGTTATGCAGCTTCTTAAAAGTTCCTGGTTCGATACGCCGCAATTTCCCATTGGACAAGTCGAGGTGCTGCAGTGTCGTGATGTTACCGAAAACATCGGCAGACAAGTGCTTACCAACTGCAGTTACTTTTAGGCTTTTTAGTTCGTAGGTCGTCATGTATTTAATGTCGTCGAGGTAGTGACACTGCGCCAGTGTTCCATTGTGCTTGAGCGTGCAGAGACCAGCGGTTGGAGATGGCGCTGCAGCAATAACTAATATGGAGAGGGTCGTGATAAGTGATGCCTTCATTTTCAGCCGTTCTCGGGAGAATTCAGGAATTTCTCGATCGATCTGAAAACACGAGACAGTCATTAATTCATTTGATATGAAATAATTTGGATTAATATAAAAGATTATAAAAAAATTAAGTGGTACACAAAGAAAAAAAAAGTAGTGAAAACTATTAAATATTGATGCAATCGGTCCTTAGCAAATACTTTTCTGAAATAATCAAAAAGATCCGTTGAATTCAAGCAATAGGGAACTTGCATATTTAATTCTTGATTTTTTCTTCCAATGCAATTGATTAATTAGGATCAGTTGAGTATGAAATAATAATAATAATAATTGAAAATGTCTGTTTATGTTTTTTTTTCACTTTGAAAATGAATAAATTTCAAACAGCCAGAAAGTGGAAGTGACGACAATATACGATATAGTTTTGAAAAGTGTCATTAGCTGGCGCTCCAGCTCCAATGTGATTGGTCAAAGCTTATACTCTGTATGATACATAGGTTATGCAGTGGATATAAAGAATCATTAGAATTTTGCTTATGAAGTTTTATTATTCACATAATGTCTGAAGTAGACGAAAGCATCTTCGCAAAACATCTTTAAAGTTGATTTGGGAATGCGTATGGATTGTTTAGCACTGATATTCGAATTCTCTCAACTCACGCTAGACAGCGCTGCCGAATCATTTGGTATTCTGACGTCACTTCCGATTCATCGCCGTTCAAAAAATGCAGTTTTTAATAATTCATAGCTAATTAATCGAGTAATTAAAAAAAAACAAAACATGACTTTCTCATTTCAAAAACTGTCCCCTGTAAGAAAAAAAAATGCAAGTTCCCTATTTAACTAGTTAATCTGTTAAAATTAACTAAATTCAATAAATTCAACAATTTTTTAAATTATTTCAGAAAAATATCTTCTAAGAATGAATGATACAAATGTTTGATAGTTTTTACCACTATTTTTTTTTATCTGTAAGCGAGATAGCGCGGTTTAATTAACAATTGCTCAATACCGATTTCTATCTAAATCGTTTCTCTTATCCCCACGAAATCACAATAAATTTTTTTTTTTTTATAATTTCAAGAACGTTAGGTGAATTTCACTCTTATAATACTTGATTACTCATGCATTTTATTATACCTTTTGTATTAATAGACTAGCCAATATATATATATTTTTTTCGTAATTCACTCAGTTAATTAAAGATTACATAATTCACGTGTAAACCGACAAATTAAATAGTAACACTTTTTTTAAATTAAATTAATTTTTAAACATCTTCATACAGCTCACGAGCGAATAGTGAAGTTTCTTAGATGGCATTCGTGCTGAATTACTGATAGACTGTTGGAAATTTCTTATCTCGACGCCACGGATGATAAGACTGATAGCATTAACTAATTCTTTTACTTTTAAAATCTCCGCCTATTTTTTTTCTTTTTTTTTATACTTTCCCTCGAGTTAGTTTGAAATTAAAAGAGCAATAAAAATCTTTTTATTGCTCGTTGAAAAGTGAATCAGCTAAGGTAATAGAGTAATAACTTTTCACGTTAAATGACGTGCGAGGATTTTTTATTTTTTATTTTTTGCCAAATACGACAAGATTTTCCGGAGAAAAAAAAGAAGAAGAAGAAACACCTGCGGCATCGATTATCAATTGATAATTAGCATAATCGTAACATCATCTCATGACGACAGCAATGACGCTGAATGAATATGTTTTCGAAGGGAAAAAAAAATCCCAGATTTTTTTTTTCAAACACAAAAATTTTTAATTGTCTGTATTTGAATGACAATAACAATTGTTTTTTTTAACAAAAAAAAAAAATCTGTAATTATCGTAATTAGATTTTCAGACAAATTTTCATGTGTACCTGAAAAATTCATCTTTTTTTCCCAGCAATTTATTCTTTGTTTCTAGAACTTTAAACACTGTTTTGTCATATTTCACGAGGCAAAAAAAAACGTAAGATATATATATATATCCGATTATGCATATCGTTGGTGAAGCAGGCAAACGTTTTACTCGTGTTATATTATACTCTGAAAGTCGAAAGTGGTTTGGCCTTCTCTGTTCTCTCTTCGTCCGCATCATTCTTCCGAAAATCGCAGAGTCACGTAATGTTATTTATTTTTCGTTTTTTTTTTTCAAATTTCTTTTTTTAAATGAAAAAAAAAAAAAAAATGCGGCATTCATACCAAAAAAGGTGTCATTCCCGGATGATATTGAAAAATGAAGAAAATAAAAATTATCCTGATTTCCGATCAATTTCGCTAATTATTCGATATTTCGCTATTAATTGTCAATATTTCCAAAACGACTGGATTAAAAAAAAAAATTTAGAAAAATTTTTTTTGCAAAAAATTTCACGAACTAAAAAAAAAGATTTTTTTTTACGAATTTCCTGAAATTCAATGGTTTTCAAGATGTTATCGTGTTAATGTGCACGTAATTTTTTAAATCTTATACTCAGTCAGGCATATATATATATTGAAGAAAGTTTGAAACCAACTTACATGTCTTTAATTCGATTCTGTGACCTTGGTTGGGCTGTGATGCTGCTTCGACGACATCTGCAACAGATCAGAGTGCAAATGTGTCATTCCCAATGTCCACCTTGTATCATCAGAATAATAATAATAATAATAATAATAATAATAATAATAGTAACAAGAGAATCCAAAGTTTAATCGTCAATAAAACGAGTTCTATTCAAGAAGAGTGACTTTTCCCTTTTTTTTTGTTTCCTGTCGAAAAAGGAGAAGAGCAGAATCTCTCTCACGCGTGACTTTTTTATATTACATTATTGGAACTTTATGGGAAACCAAGAAACAACGGTAAACTTCAACTGATCCAGTTTGTGTGTTTGAAACACACACACACACACAAACACGTGATCGTCTCAAGTCTACAACACAATTACACGATTATCATTATTAAAGATACAATCAGTACTTTAAATTCATTATTTTTTTAATGGTTTAAGGATTAGTGATAGAAATCTTTGTTCAATTATTTACTGTATGGCAAACATTTAATTTTGAGCTGTTAAATTTAACGATAGGATATTGAATTAATTACGTGTGATTTTTTTCATCGCGATTAACTGAGGTAATAGGAAAAAGATCGAGACAATTAAGGTAGTCGTGGTAGTACGGTCGATAAAACAGGGAAAAATGAGGATTTGTGGGTTAGTTTCCAATTAATTGCTGTTAATTCGAGGGAAAGTGTGCTTTAATTTACCCGAAAAAAGTGATTAAACTATTCGAAAGTCATATCTTCAGCTTGTGAATATAATTTTTTTTATAAAATTCGAGTGACTCACTGCAATGTTAATATTAATCTTTTTGTATGTTTTTGACTCTCGATTGGAGAAAAATATCTTTAAGTTGACTATACACTAATGATGTCAAGGTATTTAATTCTGTTTTAGTTATTTATTTGAGAAAATTTTGAGAAAAAAGAAAGAGAAAATTTTGTAATATTTATAAGGCTCATTAGTGAGGTGAATTTTTGAGGTTATGAGAGAAAATTTTGCATTTGTATGCTTGTTTGTTTGCTTGCTTTGTAATTTCAATTTTTATCATTCATAATTTATATTTTGTACTGTGGTTTTTTCCAGAACCTGAGGAAGCCTGAATAAAACGGGCGAAATGTCGTTCATTTGACAATTTATTAGTATTGTTAAATTCAATATTTCCAACGTCCCCTGATCCTTAAATCTTAATAATTTTTTTTTGTTTCTAGAATTTTTTTACATTACTAATCTTCTATCACATGCATGAGACAGAGAGAGAGGCAAATAGTTACGACTACCTTCTAATTAAAATTTCTCAATAACTATACGGTGAATTGAATATTTTTTTTTTCTATTATTTAGTTAAAATGCTGTTCTCTTCGCCAATTGTTTTTAAATAATGGGTCAACCCTGTGGTTTTTTAGTAATTTCGTTATTTCTGTCTGATTTAGGGCGTTTCATCCCCACCACCGCTATTTTCAGTAACTTTGATAATTCATATCTCATAAACTGCACGGACAAAAATTATGAAAAAATTCAGAGAAATGTAAAAAAATATCGTCTTTGATACTGCATCAAAAAAATAAAGGTTTAACTGTCTTCAAGTCCACTCGGTGACTACTTTAAATGAGAAATAATTCGTCCCAGTAAAAAATCAGTATGAAAGCCATTATCGTACGTTTTTTATTCAGCATAAAGCCAGCAAGGATTGTTGTGTGCGTTGTCACTTTTTTTTTTTTATTGTACGTTGGGTATTACGTACGTTTGGAAAAGAGGTCACGATGACTACAGTATCCAGTGCTACACCTCATTTGATATACACGATACACATATATATACCTATATAAATTATTTCTGGAGAAACACATGTTAATGCTCTCTAATGTTTTCCTTTGCTTTTCAATTATTGTATTAAAAAAAAACCCAATAAAATTTTAACATCCACTGTATTTTACCATGATTACGTAATAAATCGTGCACCTTTCCTCCATTTGAATTTAATATATTTAATTCACATACGAAATGTGCAGAATTTAAGTATCAGTATACACAAAATTGTTTTGTACGTTACTGAAATAACGCAGAGAGATGAAGTAAATATATGCGTTAGGTCAAGGGGCATCGGTTACCCCACTCAGTTTTTTTTTTTTTTTCGCATATCACCATTGGGAATATATATATATCGTAGCTTGTGGCGGTCAATTCTATGGATATATACTTTGACTACTTGAGGCCAGACAACGTCAATGTCCTTCGAATGTCGGGACTTTTATTATTCGCTTCTTCTTTTTTTTTTAGATGGATTCTCTCGGCGAGTAATTAAAGAAGCTGCAGTTCCATCTGCTTCTGACGAATAAAGATTCGCTGAGTATATGTACATTAGCGAATTACTTTCACGAAGCAAGAAAAAAAGGGGGGGGGGGATTTGTGATAATCGATGATTTTATTCAGCAGAGTTCATAGTTCTCATGATGATTTTTCGAACCGGACGTGACGTATCTTTCGGACATCCGGAAGTCAATGCCTCACGTCAGAATGGGAATAGAGTATTTTAACTTGAATTAGCATGAAAATCTTCCAAACCTGTTGTTCATACAAATTGAAATGAAATAAGATGATTTTTTTGCTATGATAATTACGTAAAATTTTAAATTCTGCAAAGATACGTTTTTTATAGGATTATTTGCGACATCATATGATTAATCAAGAATTAGCCAAATGTAAGTTTTATCAACGGTAGACATCGTCTTCTGCACATTCACACGTAACAATGTCTTGGATTTTAATTCTTAGAGTTTTTTTTACCTTACTGACGAGACAATTTAGTGAGTCTTGTGTTTGACTAGATAGGAATTGTCAATAAGAACTTATAGATAATTTTTCTGGTTGGTAGATTCGTTGAAATTTTTGGTAAATGATCACGACTCATTCGAATGACAATGACAGCCATTTGTATCTGAGTATTTGCATCAAGAAGTCAAGTTATGATTTTTTTTAAAATTGTGTCTTAAAGTGAATATTTTTCATGATGATGAATTACTTGATAATTATTTTTCTGTTTATTCATGGTACGAAGAAAAAATGGTGAAGTATAAATAAATATTAAAAGTAGAACAGGCACATTATAATATAAAAATTAAATAATAGGATTTAAAGAATTTTGAAATAAATTTTTTTCGATAATTCCATTGAAAACTGAGGAAATTTCAGATGAAAAATATTTGCAAATTTTTTTTCCACATGAAATTTCCTCAGTTTCTCGATAGAATTATCAACCTGTTCCATAAAAATCCCCATTTTACACTAATTTTTAATCTAAAATTATCTCTGCTAATGAATTCTAGACATAAATTGTATGGACGGTGGACCACGTGCTAAAGTAGGACAATTCAAATACGTTGTCTCTCTACGATATGATTTTCAACACATTTGCACTGGAGCAATTATCCATAAGAATTATGTTATCACTGCACAGCACTGTCTGTTCATTCCACCAATCCAAGACATCTATATTTTTGCTGGATTAATTGATATGGAAGATCCAAATCTTAAGGTTTTGACTATAGATAGAGTTTATACATATCCTGCCAAAGAAGCAATGACTCCAGAACGTCGAAAATCAGCAGCTTATCATCCGCATGATATTGCTCTACTGAAGGCAAGTTTTAATTCCAAATTTCTACCAAAATGAGCAAAAAAAAAAAAACATGAATTTAGTCGGAAATTTTAGTTTGGGCATTTCCTATTTTTTCCGAAATTTGATTCCTCAACAATTCTTTAGTACTAAGTCTGATGATTGTTCTAATTCACTAATAGTGAATATCAACAATGAATTGGATCTGATCAGATCTAATTAGATATAGTTAGGGTGAATTGCTCAAATTCGGAACAATGCCCATGAATGGAATAAAATGAAAATTTTATCGAATGTTTACGATATTTAAGACTTTTGAGTTCTATTTTTTTTTATCTCTGAAGTTATATGATTGAAGATTGCATTACGAGTGGAAGTTGTCGAGTATGAGTCATTTATGTCAGGAAAAAAAATAAAAACACCGGTGGGAGCCATTTTTCGGCATATCCTACTAAGGTGTGGAATTGTGTTATCTTTTGTTATTCCAATGATCGAACGCAGTAAATACAGATGAAACATGAGAAAAAACCTTGCTTTCACTAATTAAGCATAATGAATTCATGAAATGATTATAATTTCTAGAAATATTCAGGCGTTCATATTTAGGGTGACGTTAACAGAGAGTTGCCATATAAAGAACACTTTTAGTGATGATGAGAAGAATTTAATTCTGAATCCACCAGTTTCATATTGTGAATAATTGAATAACTTCGGCTTGAGACAATTACGATTATTATTATTTAAACTTATTAAATAAATAATCAATCGTTATTTATTAGTTGTAGGAATTCATTATTTGTTATGAAATACGTCTAAGTTCAACTTTGAATGGAAGGCAGGAATGTACTATGAGTAAACAATTAATATGTTCATTCAATTTCGAATATTCATAACGTTACCTGATTTGCATCATTTCCTCAGTGAATCAAACTACTCCGTACTTCATTTTCAGTAGAATCCACTGCCCGAAATAAAAAAAAATCTTAATCTTAGCACCCATTTTCAGTGTTCGGCATTAGGATATTTTCTGTTTTTTTTCATGGAAAAAGTGTTCCGTTCAAGGAATTGGAGACCGAACGGCATATTTTATTATTTATCACTGTTCCTGTTTCATTAAAACGTTATTTTCATTTTTCATCCTCAAAGATCATTTAATTTTGGATCTAGAAATATTTTTTTGCAATTTTTTGGTGACGTAATATTAATTGAGTATACTTGAAATACGTGAACACCTTAAATGTTCCACAAATTTCTCTGCCAGGAGCGACCAAAAATGGCTTTATCTAATAATTCAATAAACATATGAATTTCATTGATGACAATTACAGCTTAAACAGGAGCTAGTTTGGACCGACACTCTTGCACCAGTTCCCCTGATAAATCGACGACATGTTTGGAGTACTTGTGACATGTGTGTTGTACCTGGATGGGATGCACAAGAAAATTGTAACCTGTTCTTACTCTACGTCGATGCATTTGTTCTGAGAAGTGAAGATTGTGTTGCTCGCGTAGGCATTATCTATTCGAACCACAGATGTGTCATCGATGATATCGGTGATGGTATCACATATCCTGTAAGAATTTCATCATAAAATTGATAGAATCTCTCTGATCATCCTAGTAATCACTTTCCTGTTACAGGGAGACAGTGGAACTCCCTATGTTTGCAATAATGAGCTCGTTGGAATTATCATACGTGGATACAGAGAAAGGGATCTACCCTCAATCGTCCTGGATCTTTCAGAATACTTGTCCTTCATTTCCGAAATCATCAATGGTGAGCTTCATTCCAGATTTATTAATGTCCACATGATCAATTAACAATAAATAGCTTTCAGATGGTAAAAACAGCGTTGAACCTGGTGAATATCCATATATTGTGTCGATTTGGCATAATGATGAGTATATTTGTGGTGGAACTATCATAGATAATTGGCGCATTCTTACTGCAGGAGATTGTGTTATTGGTATTCCACGGAAGCATTTGAAAATAGCTGCTGGAAGAACGCAGATATCCCCAAGAGATCCGACAGTTAATTGGTTTTATGCTGACAGCATTGATGTTCGAAGGCTAAATAGCATGGCTGTGATCAAGGCAAGTGTTTGGTTTATCAAATTTTAGGGTAAATTTCGTTCAAAGACGTAACTATTCTTCTACTCTTGCACAATTAGCTCACAAAAGCTTTCCGATCGGATTCAAATATCGGAAAAATCCGGCTACCAGATTCAGCTGGAACAAACATTCCCATTTGGAAGCATTGTCATGTTTTTCGATGGATTCCTCAGTTCACTTCAGGTGCTGGAATCTGGAGAAAATTAGTGTGGTTTTCTGGAATAATAGTGCCTTGGGAAACGTGCAGCAGATTAGACAGGTCTCGTGGAATGAATCATTTCTGTTCTACAAGCCCATATGGATTTCCACTAACAGATGATGTAAGTCAAGATTATGTCAAGATTATGCCTTTTGCTACAAAACCGTGGATCGTTTATGATGTGTTTGATTACTTGATTATTTGGGTTTTTAGAAAGATAGTGGGACTCCTTTCTTGTGTGATGACGTCATGTATGGCATGCTTCTTGCTGTTCCTTCAGCTTCACAAACACCTTCAGCCGAAACAGTGTTTCTTAAAATACCTTCGCCTCTGGAGTGAATTCATCGATAGTAATATTAAGGGCGAAATTGTGTAAAAAAGATATGATGGGTGGAAAAGACACATTATTATTTTGATGTTTCATGTTATGAAAAACATATTAGAAGTGGAATTTTTCTGATGATTTCTTCAAAAAGCCGAAAAAATTTCCAATGAAAAACATCAAAATTCATATTTGCATTCAAAAAAATCAATTCTGACACATATATTTTATCTGAATTTCCCTCAGCTTTTCAATAAAATCGTAAAAAAAAATTCTCAACCAATTTCATTAAAATCTCCTTCTATCCCTCTCCTCCCATATTTAATTTCGTTTGGCTTCAAAATTGCAAGAATATTTACTTTGGTATCTGTCTTTATAAACTACAGCTCTAAAAATAAAATATGCTTCTATTCATCACTATAATAAAATTTCTATCTCTTCGCTGAATTTATAGACAATAATTTATGAATAAAATTCAAAATGATTAAATCAACTCCTCGCGCTAAATATTCCCAAATATTGTTCATTGTAAGACTTTGAGTTCAAAATTCTTATCAGTCAGCATGTGGCGTTGTTCAAATAGTAAAATAGTTGATATATTATCAGAGGATTAAGAAATTCACGATATTCTCGGAATTTCAACGTCACAGTATTTATTATCAAGTCTCGTCCACGACACGTTCTACACCTTTGAAATCAGTGAATGCTTGAAAAGCAAAAAAAAACTACAAGATGATTCATATTTCTCTGATAATTTTCTCGATAATTCACGGTAAGCCTCTTTAATCAATTATACTTGCATATATCTTGCATCAATGATCATTTTCAGGTGTAAACAGCATGGAACGTGAGAACAGCATTAAACCTTCAATTAGCACGAGTAAATCTAAATATGTGATTTCTATTTGGTACGAAAATCATCATTATTGTACTGGAGCCATCATTGACAGCAGACATGTTATAACTGCCGGTCACTGTGTAATTGGTATCAAAAGCTATGAATTGCTTATTTACGCTGGTGTAGTTGAACATAGGGATTTGAATTTGAAAGTGAGAGGCGTGGAGGAAATCTTCACTCATTATGCCTTGGAAGAAGTTGATATTCCTGATGAGAACAGTAGTTATTATAAAAATGATATTGCCATTCTAAAGGTATGCTAATTCTTTATATCGTCGACCTAGAAACAAAAAGGCGTAAATGCCATTTTTTTTATAGCAAAAGGGCGTAATTTTTTTTTATTCGCTCTATCAATTATTTTCGACTTTGCCGATCATTGGGAGCATTTTTATTTCTCGAATAACAAACAGGCGTATCTCCAATTATTAATATGAAAAGGGCGTATCTCCCTCACATACGCCCTTTTGTTAGTAATTTTATCCTCAATTGCGCGATCCTGCTATATTATTTATAATAACAAAAGGGCGTATGTTCTGCACATACGCCCTTTTGCTTTTACTTTTTTTTCTATTTGAACCATTATGCAGAAAATGCTTAATGGCAAAAGGGCGTATCTTTTGCACGTACGCCTATTTGTTTTTAATTATTTTTTTTAACTATGAATTCCTTTTTGTGAAAATAATAATAACAAAAGATCGTATGAACTGAAAATACGCCCTTTTACTGTTGTTAATTTTCAGAACTTCACAAAAATTTACTGTCATAATTAATAACAAAAGGGCGTATGTTTGAAAGATACACTCTTTTGGTATTAAATGAATCAGGGAGATGAAGCAAAAAAAAACATAATAACAAAAAGGCGTATATGTTGCACATACGCCTTATTCCTGCTAGGATTGGCAAATGCGCCCTTTTGTTACTCAAATTTTGAATTCGTCTCTTTTGCATCATTGGAACATAAAAAACATTTTCAGAGGCATTTTGGACATACGCCCTTTTCCCTTTGAAAGGTTAGTTTTTTGGCGCTTACGCCCTTTTTGTTTCTAGGTCGACGATATAGTAGAAAATATATCGATATTGATAGTTAGATTCACTTTCATATTCATAATGATTAATTTGAAACGTCATGGGAGATTGGAAAGTGACAAAATATTCTACTAAATTATAAGCGAAATATCGCGAATAGACAATTATTGAGTATTGTATTCTGTAATCTTCTAATCTCCCATGAAACTTTGAATTATTTATATTAATATTGTTTATGATGACAGCTGGATAAGGATTTATTCTGGAGTGCAGTTGTGGCGCCAATTCCATTACCAAAAAAAGAATATTGGCATCCATGTGAACCATGCACAGTGCCGCTGTGGAACGCTTATGAAATTGATTTTCTTTACTCAATAAATTTAATAATCGTGGATGCGCGTGTGATCTGTGATCATAAATCTGACGATTGTGAATGTTCACCAAGACTTGATTTGAATGAAAAATGTATTCAAAATATGAAGGGCGAAGCTTTTGCAGTTCCTGTAAGATTATCCTTTTTTTTTCATTGATCAGCATCTCATTAATCGACTCATTTACTTCCATAGGGAGACAGTGGGGCTCCAGTGATATGCAGTGATGTTCTCAGTGGAATTATTACACGTGGATATTCAAAAATTATTGGATCTGTTCTACTGTCTGTTTACCCCTATTTAGGATTCATTACAGAAATAATTAAAGGTATCTTCCAGTCCAAATGTCAGTGAAATCATTTACTGACATTCTCGAGCAAATTTTTTTAAAAATATAATCATATCTAATTAGATATGTTTAGATCTTGAAAAGTGCAAGAAAAAATGTAAACTTCAGATCTGATCAGATCAAATTCTATCAGATTATAGATCTGCCAAGATGTAACTATATATAATCATGTCTGATGTCAAGTTGTGGAGTTCTCAGATTTTATCAGATTTCATTAGATCTACTAGTATATCTGCCTATATCTCCACAGATATGACTGCAAATCTAATTCTATTAGGTAGAATTAGATATAATTGGTTTAGATTATATGCAAGAACCATTCCCCGCGTTTCATTAATAAAAATTAATTTATTAATGAATTTATTTGTTTAATGGCGACATTGCCTCGTGGATGGGAGGTGGAGAAAAGATGTGAGAATCAAAATTCAAAGGTAAATATAGTAACTCGCAATAGCTCAGTGGTCAGAGCACCTGACATGTAATCACAGGGTCGTGGGTTCAAATCCTGCTTGCGCATTACATATTTTTTCCGAAATTTGATTCTCTTAAGAAATTTATTAATAAAAATTAATTTATTAATGAATTTATTTGTTTAATGGCTGATTGTACCATTTTTAGGAGGAGCTAATGATGTTAATCTTGATGAATTCCCATATGTTGTATCAATCTGGCGTAAAAATGAATATATTTGTGGTGGTACTATCATTGATGAATCAAGAATTCTTACAGCAGGTCACTGTGTTCGTGGGATTTCGAAGGATCTGCTCAGGGTTATTGCTGGAAGAACCCAGATATTCCTAAAGGATCGTGTGAACGAGTGGCTGCACATCAATGATATTGAAGTTATTCATTATAGAGGAGAAGGTCGTCCTGGCGATGAGTTGAGAGGATATTTGAGAAACGATGTTGCTGTTCTGAAGGCAAGTCTTCACTCATTTTCAAGCAATAATTTTTTCTCTTCAATAAAGTTCTACACTTTTTATATATTGATGTCAGCTCACGAAATCTCTGGCATGGAGTTCAACTATTGGAAAAGCTTCATTATCAGATGATGGAAATTCTGACAGTGGGAAGTATTGTCAGGTTTTTAAGTGGATTCGTCAACATAATGTCAAAGAAGGAATCTCGAGGAAATTGGTATGGTTTACTGGACTGATAATGCCAGCAGAAGAGTGCGAAAGATCGGGAATGTATCTTGGACCCAATCAATTCTGTGTTAGAAATCCATACGAGTTTTCCCTTTCGGAATTTGTGAGAATCTATTTTATGAGTCTGTTCTATTGAAAATAAGTTATGGATTAATTTATTCATTTTTCAGGATAATGGTGGCAGTCCTCTTGTATGTGACGGCGTTATAGAAGGCATTACTGTTGGTGAACTGCGAGCATCGAAAAAAGTACTTCTACAAGAAGCCATTTTCATCCAAATCCCTGTTTCGTTGGAATAAACTTATAATGATAATTTTTATTTGCATCTTTGTTCATTACGTTTAATTTTATTCTAATTTAGAAAAGATTGGGACAAAAAAATGAAAAATTGAAGAAAAAATTATGAAAAATATTAATACCTCAATTGTCCTATATTCATTTGTAATCATATTCTAATTTGGTTTAAGAGATAACGTTCTTTTTATACAGAATGGCATTTCAATAGTGCTATAAAACGAAGGAAATCCCGTAATCTTCTTGTCTTTCCACATGAATACAGCTGCCAGTTATCATACCTACGTAAACCAGCAAGTTATTGAACTTTTCGAGCGACACGAGGCATGAGCGAACATTCAAGAGTTCTACCAGCATTAAATTCTCAAATAATGTATCTTCAACTGGAAATTCTCTTGATAATTTGCGGTAAGAAAATTCAGAATAATTTATTGAAGTATTGGGATTTTTCAAAATAATTATTGATATCTTCAATCAGTTTCAGCCATCAATGGTATGGACGGTGGCCCAAGAGCAGCTGTTGGTGAATTCAAATATATGATCTCCCTATGGAATCACGAAGCACCATTATGTGGTGGTTCTATTATCCACAAGCGCCACATTCTTACAGCAGCTCACTGTACCTTTGACGAACCAGCATACAATCTCTTTGTGTATGCTGGACTAATTGATCTCGAGGATCCAAATTTAATAGTGAGAAATGTGCAGAAAGTCCATCCATATTATGGTACTGAAACAATTCTGATTCGAAATCCAGACCGTTTCTTTCTCAAGAATGACCTTGCGATTCTAGAGGTAAGTTATTTGCTAATTTATCAATGAAATATTGACCACCTATTGACCCTCTCATTTGAATGTGTCTTTCTCCCACTCTTTCCTCATCTGCTGGGGCAAGGGGACTGGGTATAATCATGTTTGGTAAGGGCAGAGACTATATATGCATGGAATATATATATACTGCTCTAAATCAAACTAAATATAAAAAGATGCCATTACGCTATCGGCCATCTGTCCTTCGATGGCAAAAATGTGAGTTAGATTGACTTTCAGAGTAGATAATCAATATTATGTTATTAATGATTCCAGATTGAAATTGAGTTCACTTGGAGCTCAACTATCGGACGAATTCCATTACCAGAAACAGGATACTGGAATCCTTGTGAACCATGCTTGGTTCCTGGATGGGATGCAGCAACGGAAGGTGGTGAATCTGCAATCTACTTGTTGTCGATTTATGCAAGTGTATACGATGATCAGAAATGTCGTAATTATAGAGTTACTTTACTTCCAAATGAAAAGTGTGCTCATGACGATTTTGGAGACTCCATTGCAGTAGGAGTAAGAAGACTACATCAATTGATGAATATCACGTGTTCCGTTTATTTCTTTTTCTGATCTAATTATTATCAACAGGGTGACAGTGGTGGTCCATTTGTTTGTGGAGGTGCTGCTTCTGGAATTATTATACGAGGACATACACTACCAAATAGGCCTACAGTCATCCTGTCTGTATATCCGTACAGACAATTTATTTATCAGGTTATCCGCGGTAAGTTTTATGGAATCATGTTAGATACATTTCATATAATCATTGAATCTATTCAGATGATAAGAAGGATGCTGATCCAAGAGAGTTTCCGTACGTAGTCTCTATTTGGAATGGTAATAATTATATCTGTGGTGGCATGATTTTTGATGATCTTCACGTAATCACGATGGCTAATAGCATAAAGAATTTGAAGAAAGAAGATCTCAAAGTACTACCTGGGAAACAGGCGATACCGGAAACGCATCCTGAAGGAGTTTTGTCATCTGTCGATGGTGCCGATCTTTATCTCCACTATGAAAAGGGCATTTCAGGCTTTGCCCAGAAAAATATCGCTGTACTCAAGGTCAGTATTTTTCTGGAATTTCATGAGGATGAATGAATGACTCTCTTATTGTTCCGATATTAGCTCACGAGACCTCTGCTCTTCACTCCAGTTATCAGAGAGGCTACTTTATCAGCTGGGATAGATCTCCGCCCTGGACAAGTCTGTCAAGTGCTTCAATGGACTCATACAAATGAATGGGAGAGCATGTCGAGGAAATTAGTCTGGTCACCTGCAGTGATTCTGTCTAAACAGAGATGTGAAGAATCGGGAAATTTACTTGCATCCAATGAATTCTGCGCTACTAGTGTATATGAATTTCCTCTCGCATTTGAGGTAAGATACATTTTAGTTTTGATGGTTTATATTAGAAAAATTAGAATTTTCATTCTCCTTCATTTCACCGAACTATTCCTTCATTAACATACTATTCTACGGTATTGATTCATTTTTTTTAGGAAGACTGTGGTAATCCGATCGTTTGCCAAGGCATTGTGGTTGGTATTCTTGCGAGTGTTCCTCGGACGTTTTCATTATTTGCACCGTCTCGAGCGACATTCATTCAACTAACTCCCTACGTGGATACCATAGAGCGCACAAATGTCGATATTTAATTCAATTCAATGTATTTTGATCCCTAACAATTGATGCAAAATCCAGTTAATAATTGTCCGATCTTAAATAAAATGACATTGAGAATAATTCAAAGCGTGTGTCTTAATAATTATTAAATTTACCCAATTTAAAGGCACTTCGGTAAAGCCAAAAAATAAAGAGGCCCAAAAATGATTCTTTCCTCGACGACTCGCCTTCATTGACAAAACAGAAAAAGAAAAAATAACTGCCATGTATAATACCACTATCGTGTATTTGATTAGCCTGTTGCGTAAAGACAACGGTGAGAATGTAAAAAAAAATTGAAAAATTTTGTTCTTCAATTTTCCTATTCTCATATGTAATTAAATTCCATTTTTATTCAAAAGATAACGTTCTAATCATTCAATGACTTCTCAACTGTGCTATCAAATGCTATAAAATCCCATAATCTTTTTTCATTCTAACATGAGCACATCTACCAGTATCGTTCCCACGTAATCACCTACTAATTCAATTTTTCGAGCGACACGAGGCATCAGAGAACTCTCAAGACTTTGGCCAGCAACACATATTCAAATGATGTATCTTCAACTACAAATTTTTTTGATAATCTGCGGTGAGAAAATTCAGGAAAATTCATTGAAAAATTTGTATTTTTTTTCAAATATTATTGACACCTTAAATCAGTTTTAGTCATCAATGGTATGAACGTTGGCCCGAAAGCTAGTGTTGGTGAATTCAAGTATATTGTCTCCATATGGAAGCGCCATAAACCATTATGTGCTGGTGCCATCATCCACAAGCGCTACATTCTCACTGCAGCGCACTGTGTCTTCAAGGAAACACCATTTGATCTCCTTGTATTTGTTGGACTAATTGATCTCAAGGATCCAAATTCAATCGGAAGAAATGTAAAGAATATTCACCCATATTATGCAACTGAAACAATTCCACTAAAAAAACCGAAGCTTTTCTATCTCAAGAATGACATAATTATTCTGGAGGTAAGTTATTTTACCAATTTTACGTTGAAATATTGACAATATCATCAATGCTTGCAGATGGAAATTGAGTTCTCCTGGAGTACAACTATTGCACCAATTCTAATATCAGAAGCAGAGCAATGGAATCCTTGTGAGTCGTGCTTGGTGCCTGGATGGCACTGGTCAAAAGAGGCTGGTATATCAGATGTAGCATTCTATTTAACATCAGCTTATGCGATTGTGTTCGATGATCAATCATGTCGTAAATCGGTAGATATGCTACTCTCAAATGAAAAGTGCATTTTTGACGATTTTGGAAGAGCCATTGCAACACGTGTAAGACCAGTAAATCATTCATGAAATTTACAAATTTAATCCATTTCTTTTCTGCATTAATTATTATCAACAGGGTGACAGTGGTGCTCCAATAGTTTGCAGAGGTGTTGCAGCTGGAATTATTGTACGAGGATATCCAAAATCAAATAAGCCTACAATAGTCCTGTCTATATATCCATACAGAGAATTCATCTATCAGACTATTCATGGTGAGTTTGATGAAGTCATGTTGGATGGATTCCATATAGGGTAAAGTAGAGTAAAACAGCTTCATATTAAATTTTAAGGTATTTCGAGCGCCCCACCTCGTATCTAGCAAGGGTACAATGGGGGCAAAAGAAGCATGTCCAGGAAAAAATGTTCAGATCTGATCAGATCAAATTAGATTTAATCAGATCTAATTAGATGAGTTCCTTAGATCTGATCAGATCTGAGAATTGGCACGCTCTGATCAGATCTAATTTGATCTGATCAAATCAAACTAGATCTGAGTTCTTTAGACCTGATCAGATCTAATTAGATCCGAGTATTTCAGATCTGATCAGATCTAATTAGATCTGACCATATCTAGTTGGATCTAATCGGATCTAGTTAGATTTAAACAGATCCCATCAGACTTAGATCTAATTGGATCTAATTAGATCTAATTAGATCTGATCAGATCTATTCAGATATATTCAAGTTAAAAATTTCCTTTTTGTCAGATCTAATTAGATCTGATCAGATCTGAATATTTTTTCCCGGGTGATTTGTATTATGTTATTAAATTGATCAACAGGTTTTTTTATCTAGAGAAACATATTGTTTAACATTTACTTTCACGGTAAAATCCATAAAATAAACTAAATATGTAGATTCCTCAATATTTTTTCTTTTTTTAATTTTTTCTCTCAATAAAATTTAGAGACGTCCCTGGCGTAATACACTCAAACGCAATGTGTATGGATATACACGTACACGGGCTCGTGTGTGTGTATGCACAAGCCTGCGTTTGTGTATGTGTCTTTTTTTCAATTTGTCATATTTCAACATTTTTTTTAATTACATTCTGAAACATTCCGAATTACATTCATTGACATTATTTAAATGGAGAAAAGGGCAAACTTTGAGGGGCGATATCTCTGTTTCTAGACGGGCAAATTAATTTTTGGTACATAGAAAAGATTTTTTATTTTTTTTAAATCTTCATTTTGAGCCTACTCTGAAAAAATACTTATTAAAGTGATTTCGCGATCGAAATACCTTAACCCACCTTCCCATAATCATTGAATCTATTCAGATGATACGGAGGATGTCAATCTACAAGAGTTCCCGTACGTTGTCTCAATTTGGAACGATACTGATTTTATCTGCGGTGGAATTATTTTCAATGATCTTCATGTAATCACGATGGCTCATCGCTTAACGGATCTGAAGAGAGAGGATCTTAGGGTGCTAGCTGGGAAGCGTATTATACCAGGACACTATCTCAGAACAGATTGGTCATCTGTTGATCGTGCTGACCTTTATCTCCACTATGATGCAGACTATGAAGGCTATGCTCGAAACAATATCGCTGTTCTCAAGGTTAGTATATATACTAACACAGTAGCTAGCCACGAGTCACGTGGTCACTGGCGCTTGAGTTGTGTATTGTGCGCATGCGCAGGGTTTTTCTGACCCGGCCGCGGACGGAGGAAAGAGATAATAAAAGCGATATCTCTCGAACCGTGAGAGATAGTATAATGAAAATTTAATGAAAAATCAGAAAGAGTTCAATCTATATCATATAGAGAATAAATTAATGACTCTCTTATTCTTCCGATATTAGCTCAAGCGACCTCTACTCTGGACTCCAGTCATCCATGAAGCACTTTTATCAATTGAGGTAGATCTTCTGCCTGGACAGCGATGTCAAGTACTTCAATGGAGTCGTAAAAATGAATGGTGGGGGTCCATAACGAGGAAATTGGTCTGGGTACCTGCAGTGATACTGTCTAAACAGAAATGTGACGAATTGGGAATGTCAGTTGGATCTAATGAGTTCTGCGCTACTAGTGAATATGGATATCCTCTCGCATTCGAGGTGAGTTTATAGGGGAAGATGAGGTAAAAAGGAGATAAGGGGTGATATAGACACGTTTTAGCTTTGATGGTTTATATTATGAGAATATCCTTGGGAAAGTGAAAGAAAAATGAGGATGAAAGCGGTTTGACTCACCATTCATGCCAAAAAAAAATTGAATTGCAAAGAAATCAAATCTTATGAACTGTTTCATTAAAATCGCAATTTCAGTCCACTTTTCCCCATATTCGTTCTCATAGAGAGAGAATTTTATGGTCTGAAATATTTGCAGAATAAAGCATATGATTTTACATTTTTACTCTTCTCCACTTTATCGAATTATTCACTCATTAACATACTCTCATATTGTATTGATTTTTTTTTTAGAAGGACAATGGTAATCCAATCGTTTGCCAAGGCATTGTGGTCGGTATTCTTGCAAGTGTTCCTCAAATTTTTTCATTTTTTGCGCCGTCTGAAGCAAAATTCATTCGGCTATTTCCCTATGTGGGTACCATGCAGTTTGCAAGTGCACTGCCAATCCGTGACGATTAATGTGAAATCATAAATCATAGAAATAATGATTGTCCGAACTCAAATGAAATTACATTGAGAATAATTCAAAGTGTATGTCTTAATAATTATTAAATTTCACTGATCCAAATGCAATTCAATAAAGACGAAAAATCAAGACATTCTGAGATAATTCTTTCCTAGATAAAAGAATAAGTAACTACGATTTATAATACCACTACCACTCTTCCGATTAACCTGTTACGACAAGACTCTGGCGAGAATTTGAAAAAAAATTAAAGAATTGAATTCTTAAATTTTCTCATCTGTACTCAAATCTTAGTTTAATCCAAAATATAACGTTTTATAGATAGAAGGATATTCCAACTGTGTTATCAAATACACCTAATTCCATAATTTTTTTCTATTTCCACATCAACACGTGTAACACTTATCATTTCCACATAATCAGCCACTTAATTCCAATTTTTGAACCACACAAGGAATCAGAGTACATTCAAGAGTCTTGCCAGCAATACATTTTAAAATGATATATCTTCAACTAAAAATTTCCTTGATAATCTGCGGTGAGAAAATTCTGTAAAATTCATTGAAAAATTTGTATTTTTTTCAAATATTATTGACACCTTACATCAGTTTTAGCCATCAATGGTATGGACGATGGCCTGAGAGCTAGTGTTGGTGAATTCAAGTATATTGTCTCCATATGGAGGGGCAATAAACCATTGTGTGCTGGTGCTATCATTCACGAGCGTTACATTCTTACGGCAGCACACTGTGTCAGTGTGGTAATAGCACTAGATCTCCTCGTATATGCTGGACTAATTGATCTAGCGGATCCAAATTTAACTGTGAGAAATGTTAAGACTATTCACGCATATTATGGTACTGAAGGAGTCCACCGGACAAATCCAGAGCGTCTCGTTTACAAGAACGACATTATGATTCTGGAAGTAAGTTATTCTACCAATGTTACGGTAAAATATTGACAATATTGTCAATAATTCCAGACTGAAACTGCGTTCTTCTGGAGCTCAACTATCGCGCCAATTCCAGTAACAGAAGCAGAGCAATGGAATCCTTGTGAACTATGCTTGGTACCTGGATGGCATCTATCAGTGGATGATGGTATAACTACAATGTACTCGTTGTCGGCTTATGCGCATGTAATGAGTAATAAAACCTGTCTCAAATTGATAAGCACTCTATTTACCAATGAAATGTGTGCCTATGACGATTCTGGAAAGTCCATTGCAGTACAAGTAAGAAGGGTGAATTATTGATGAGTATCGCTGAGACGTTGGTGTACGGTTTGATCTAGGCTGGAGTTACCTATAGATAGGGCCAGGACGTTCGGTCTCGGTTTTGACCAGAGTGAACTTAGCTTCATAAAATAATGTATGAGAATTTGTATTTGAAGTATATGGAAAAAGGATTGGATATTTTGTCAGAGCGTGATGGAGTAATTATCAGATACTTCTAGAGGAATTTTGGAAAATATCAGTTATTGATATTTACGCGCAGAAAACTCAGTACGTCGCATTAGAAACGCCCTTGCGATGCATCAACGACGCATCAGCGACAATAACTCACATTTGCCGAAATTCCTTCGGAAATATTTTTTATTCCTTCCGCTCTGACAAAATATCCAATTTCACGTACTTAATATACAAATTCTCACTTCAAAAACGTCGCACACATTTAGAAATGTCACTTTTTAGATTTCTGAATGGAAACAAATATCATCTTATGCGGCTAAGTTCAGCCTGTTCAAAACCGAGACCGAACTTCCTGGCCCTACCTATTAGATTGAACACAATCTAAGTACATGTTTGAATGTTAAACTGACATTTATAAACGTCAAACTGATTTTATGAACGTTAGAAAATCTCAAGAGAGGTCTGTGGGAACTCTCAGGTGAATTCTTAGTGGACTTCTAGAGGAATTCTTAGGGAAACTTCCAGAGGAACTTCCAAGGGAACTCTGAGAGGAGCTTCCAGCGGGAATCTCAGGAGAACTCTTAAGGGGGTTCTTTGGGGAATTTTTAGGGGGACTCGTGAAGGAACTCATCATGATCATAACTAAGGCCCCAGACTTTAGTTATTATTTCGTCCGGTATAGTTGCTAGGTAACCGTTCGCACAATTCCAAATGTGTAGAATCAAATTTGTCAGAATGTTGAGAATCTTATGGGGAATCGGAGGGAGATCTCAGGGGGAATTGAAGGGGATCTTGGGGGGAATTCTCATTTTAATTACTCAAATGTGTGAAATAGTCTGACAACTTAACATTTAACACATTTGGAATTCGAACGGTTGCCTAACAGCTTAACCGGACGAAATAATTACTAAAGTCTGGGGTCCTAATCATAACTCACAATGGATAATATCTAAATTTTAACTAATTTATTAAATTATTGGGGAACACGAATTCTTTGACGTTGATAAAGCTCGTTTAACATTCATAACCATTCAAAATGTGTTTAATCTATAGGCAGCTTGAGCCTAAATCAAACCTTACACCAACGTCTCGGCCCTATTGATGAATTTAACAAGTTTAATTCATTGTTTTACTGCAATAATTACTATTAACAGGGTGACAGTGGTGGTCCAGTAGTTTGCAGAGGTGTTGCAACTGGAATAATTGTACGAGGATATCCAAAACCAAATAAGCCTACAGTAATTCTGTCCATATATCCATACAGAGAATTTATTTATCAGACTATTCATGGTGAGTTTGATCAAGTCATTTTTTACATATTCCATATAATTATTGAATCTATTCAGATGACACGGTGGATGCTTATCCACATGAATTTCCCTACGTTGCCTCAATTTGGAACTATGCTAACGCTGATTTTATCTGCGGTGGCATTATTTTTGATGATCTTCACATAATTACGATGGCTCGTTGCGTGAAGGGTCTGAAGAAAACTGATATCAGAGTGCTAACTGGGAAACATATATTAACGGGACAAAGTCTCTGGCCAGATTGGTTATCTGTCGAACGTGCTGACCTTTATTTTCACCATGAAAGGGAGTATTCGGGATATTCCCAAAACTGCATGACTGTTCTCAAGGTCAGTATTCATATCGTCACCTTAGAGTGAAAGGGGCGTAAGTGCCGAAAACACGAAATTCTGGTGTGAAAGGGGCGTATGTCCACTTATCACTCAAAAATGTTTTTTATGGTCTCTGGAATATTATTTGAATAATTGAAAATTAAAATAACAAAATAGCGTAACTACCAATTTTAAAATGAAAGGGACGTATCTCCGCACTTACGCCTCTTTGTTTTTATAATTTTTGTTATCTGATGAGAATATTTGGAGTTAAGCTCTTTTGTTTTTAGGATTTTTCATCCGAATTTTGGCACTTACGCTTTTTTGTTTTTAGCGATTTTTGTCTAAACTATGGCCCTTACGCCTCTTTGTTTTCAACTTTTTGCCCCTTTGTTATTAGTCAGTGGTACTTACGCCTATATGTTATTATTTTTCATTTTTTTACTAATATTGCGTAAAGAGCCTTGGAAAGCGTATTGAAGCAATAATAGTGGAGATATGCCTTTTTGTTATTAAAAAAAAAAAATCGGGAAAAATGGCACTTACGCCCCTTTAACTCTAAGGTGACGATATGAAATTCATGAGGATGAATAGGTGAATCTCTTATTCTTCCGATACTAGCTCAAGAAATCTTTACTTTGGAGTCCATTCGTCAAAGGAGCATTTTTATCAATTGAGAAAGATCTTGTACCTGGACAACAATGTCGAGTACTTCAATGGAGTCGTAAAAATGAATGGTGGGGAGGCATAACGAGGAAATTGGTATGGGTACCTGCTGTGATACTATCTAAACAGAAATGTGAAGAACGAGGAATGTTTATTGGATCCAATGAGTTTTGCGCTACTAGTAAATATGAATATCCTCTCGCATTTCAGGTGAGACACTACATCATAAATTCTAAACAATTTAGTAGAGAAGAGGTAAAAAGAGATAAGTCTATTTTTTTCCCATTCAGTTATTTAGAAATACATTAAAAAATGAGTAAAATGGGGCAATTTTGCCATGAACCTCTTCTGTAAATTTTGAAATTCGCTACCAAAAAAATTAGGTAATATCGCCTTATCTCGCTTAGTTTCAGAGATATTTCCTTTAAAATGATCACAAAGATAAGTCGATTTATCCTGTTTTACCTCTTCACTACTGAATTGTTTCATTTAAATCGTCATTTCAGCCCACTTTTCCTCGTTATTTTCTCCCAATGAAGAGACAATTTTATGGTCTGAGATATTTGCAGAATAAACCATAAGATCTCACAATTTTTACTCTTCTTCACTTCATCGAATTATTCACTCATTAACATACTCTCTTGTATTGATTTATTTTTTTAGGAGGACCGTGGTAATCCGATAGTTTGCGAAAATATTGTCGTTGGTATTCTTGCATATGTTCCTCGAATATCTTCATTATTTGCAGCGTCTCGAGCAATATTCATTCGGTTATTTCCCTACGTTGATAACATACAAATCGCAAATCAACGTAATTAATTCAATTTCTTTCAATTTATGACATTTAATATGAAATCATTAATTATGCAAATAATAATTGTCTGAACTCAAATAAAATGGCATTGAAAATAATTCCAAAGTGTGTCTTGATAATTATTAAATTTCACTAATCCAAATGCGCTTTGATAATAAAGGCACAAAATCGAGAGGCCCTGAAGCTATTCTTTCCTTGACGACAAGCCTTCATTGACCAGTAGAAAAAAAAATAAGTAACTACGATTTATAATACCACTACCGCTCTTCCGATTAGCCTGTTGCGTAATTCCAAATCGTACCTACTATTCTTGCATGTGTGTTTGTGTGTGTGTTTGGCACGTCTACACATCGTATGTTGACTCTTCTCTCTTTTATACCAAGACAAGACACAAATTGGACTGTGCGCGCGCGCAATGAACATCGAATATTCAAATAAGAAAAAAAAAAAAGAGAGAAGAAAAGAAAAAATAGGAGGAGAGAAGTGCGAGAAACTTGCCACACATATTACATATTTGCCTCTAATCACTTGAAGTGTTTGCGAGGGAACTCTTATCATTTGAAATTACCGAGACAATTGTTGAATAAATTCAAGAAGCTTCTTCATTAACTACTTTTTTATAATTCATTGAGTAAAAAAAAAACAATACGAGAAAATATATTGAAAAAATTTGAAAAAAATCTCAAATATTAAAATAAAACTGATTTTTGAAATGTCTATGGGAAAAGGAAGGTTGCCGGAGTTTAATTTGGGAAAATTTCGAGAAAAAAAATTGGAAAAATTTAAAAAAAATTCCAAAAAAATTGAAAAAATTGGGAAAAATCTAAAAATCTCAAAAATTAAAATAAAACTGATTTTTTTGAATGAGAAAGCGAAAAATCCTGCAATATCCCAATATTTGCCCAAAAAAAACAGGAAAAAGTGGGTCAAAATGATTTAGGAATTTTTTTCCCGGAGAAATATTGCGTAGAAAAATATGAAAAAATTTGAGAAGATGCCCTAAAATGTCTATAGCTTTGGTGAATTTTTTCAGTTTTTTTTTTGCAGAGGCCTTTACTTTAAAAAAAATCCCAGATGATTTTGTCCTAATAATCCATTTTCCTCCGCTCTTCCCAACATTCTATTTCTTCACGTATTCTATAATACCCCAACAAGCCCATCATCATTAATCTCCCATAAATTTCACAAACCCACAATTACACTCTAAGTAGATAAAAATAATTGTGAAATAACTCAATCTTCATTTCGATAACTAAAATCATCCAATTTTCTACATTCATACGTGCCTTTTGAAATACAAAAAACATTATTGCATATAGTTATATACATGGCTCAATCTAACTAATCGTCAATGGGGAAAATACATTGAGAAGTCACTGGTGCGTCAATCCGCGAAGCCAACTGTGTATTTCACCTTTTTTTTTTTCAAGTTTCAACGAATACGAGACCAGGATATTCCGTTATTTTTCTTTATACTTTTATACTATACCGTTAACAATTTCGAAAAAAAAAAAAAAATTGAAAAAAATGAGTTTTAAAAAAAACGTATCACTCACGTATGCACACAGAAAGCCTACACACAATTGAAATACTCGTAATGCAGCATTCGGAGAATTTAGTGCGGGTCAATGAGAAAGCAGTTGTTTTACTATTGTGCAATTATATTTATTAATACTTCTTTAATTAGGGGCTTAAGGTAGTATCTCAGTTAAACTCGAGTACAGTTAACACCTCATTTTTTTTGATGACACATCAAAGATAATATTTTTTTACATTTTTCTGAATTTTTTCATAATTTTTGTCTGTGTACTTTATGAGATATGAATTATCAAAGTTACTGAAAATAGCAGTGGTGGGGATGAAACGCCCTAAATCAGACAGAAATAACGAAATTACTAAAGAACCACAGGGTTGACCCATTATTTAAAAACAATTGGCGAAGAGAACAGCATTTTAACTAAATAATAGAAGAAAAAAATATTCAATTCACCGTATAGTTATTGAGAAATTTTAATTAGAAGGTAGTCGTAACTATTTGCCTCTCTCTCTGTCTCATGCATGTGATAGGAGATTGATGTAAAAAAAATTCGAGAAAAAAAAATTATATTCACAAGCTGAAGATATGACTATCGAATAGTTTAATCGCTTTTTTCGGGTAAATTAAAGCACTTTTTCCCCGAATTATCAGGAATTAATTGAAAACAAACCTAAAAATCCTCATTTTTTCTGTTTTATCGCCAGTTTTTATTAAATACTCGAATTTTTTTTTTTATAAAAATCGGTCTATCTCGCTTAATTTCCAAGATATTTCCAAGAAATGAGTGATAAAATAAAATCAACATGTTTTTGAATTTCAAAGTCGTAATTAAACGAGTGAATCATCAAGGTATTTTACTTGCTTCTAGTCAAATCCAAGAATTTATCATTAAAACATCATTTCCAGTGCATTTCCAGAGTCATAAAAGTTCTTGGGGGCTCCTACGTGTTCTGAACGCACTCTAATAATAGAAAAAAAGATGAAAAGAAGGAAAAAAAAAAAAAACATCCCGACCCACTGGATTTTCTCACTTCAAAATATTTTCCTATCACTTTTCACTCTAAGAATTAAAAGTGTGAAAGAGAAATAATGAAAATTGATTTAATATCAAATTTTATGAATAAAATTTCAGATTGAAACTGATATTGGATGAAATGTTTTGTGCCAACGTGGCGTGGGAATTCCCGTTGGGTGGAACGAGTCATTGCGCGAGTTTCTGCGGTATCAAAAGAAGCAAAACCAAAAAAAAATAAAAATAAATTTAAAGAGAGAACAGGTGAAAAAAGAAGAGAGAGAAGACGATAAAGAAATAAAAAAATTTAAAAAAAGTGAAGAAGTCCGCCTCTTTCTAGCCGCGAGACATGTCTCGTCTGATATAACTAATGTGTGGATTGTATTACTGTGGATCAATGAGAGGAGAAATGAAAAATCAAGAAATTCACATTACTGCCGCCTCTTATCGGCGAAATCATGGAGAAAAAGAAAGGCTGAATTATTCACACGTAATTGCATCAATCAGGTGATATTTCATGTCAATTGAGTGTGCAAAAACCGCGGAATTAGGAGTTACTAAAAAGGGCAGAAAGCGAAAAATGAAAATTGCTGCAGAGAAAAAAAAAATTTTGTTTTGAGAAAATTCACGTAGTTGAAGAAAATCTACTTCACTCCAGAAAATTTCAATATATATAGATATACAAATTGTGAAGGAAAATTTTGTTAAAAGGCAATTTTCTTGCTACAAGAATTTTTTTTCTCAGTTTGAGTTTAAAAAAAGGTGAATTTTTTTGTGATTTTTATTATAATTTTTTTATAAAAAAAAGGTGAGAATTAATATTATATTTATGTTTCTATGTTCAATATAATGTAGAGTGATTGCAAATTATTAAAAAAAATCATTATTATTATTATTCTTATTATAATATAATTTGATTATTTTTTAAAAAAATTTTGGTCCATTTTTTGAAAATTTAGAATTTTTTGAATTAATTTTTTTTTGGAATTTACTATTAAGCTCTGTTTTTTTCTAAATAATAGGCAAAAAAAAGGGGGGGGGGGAGGATTGTGGGTCCTGACCCAGGCCCTCTTCTACTATCATTAAACTCTTTAATTATGCAGCATTTTAACGATTTTTAAGTAAAATGCGTTTTTAATAATTAAATTACGTTTTAAAAATTAGGATAATTTAAACCGCGTGTCTCTGCCCTTTTTTCGCGCTTATTCCCCCCAAGTATCTTCGCAACTCCAAAAAGACACATCTTCTCAATTAAAACATTCGTGGAACTTAGTGAAAGTCGAAAATTGTAATAATTGAATAATACTTATTCTTACCTCCTGAAAAAAAATCCAAAAAATTCCGAGTAAATGAATTCACTCACAATTTTCCTCCTTTTTCCCCCGTTTTTCCGCGAGTTTAAAACTCCAAAATAAATTCACTTGTTTATTATTATTATCATGCAGTTTATTTAATTTACGTCTATTTTCAACTCTTCATGATCGAAAAATTTCGCGTTTTTTTTATTATTGCCTCGAAAAATGTCTTTAATTTTTTGTGTTTGTGTGTTTTTGTGAATTTAAAAAATTGATCACTATTGCATCGAGCAAAGGCGAATTGACGAATCGATCAACGAACTGAAATTAAATTTAAAAAAAAAACCAACACGATACAATCTATCGTTGATCGTGGTCGAGTGAGAACTGGTGAGTTCTGTATTCGACTCTCTCGAATCCGGCCACCGTGTTTGCCTGGTTTAATACGTGTGTGCCTTGTGTCTGCCACTGGCAGCGATCAGTCTGTCTTTTGCTTTCACGTATATTACAACAGGGGCCCCACAATATCGGTACATGAAATGAAAAAAAAAAAAAAAAAAAAAAAAAAAAAAATGAAAAAAATGAAGAAAAAAAAAAAGGCCCTCACTCCTCATTGCCACTTCTTTCCACTACTCTCTATTCTTCTTCTTCTTCTCTTTCTTGTTTTTACAATGTTCCTCCCCCCTCCAACCCTCCCCCCTCCCCTCCACTTATTTATTTATTCTCTCACTTGCACTCAAGCATTTCCATTTAGAGATGATGGAGGAGGAAGATTCTTCTCTAGTCTCTTGACACTGACACTTGGAGGAGGGGGGAGGGGGAGGAGGGGGGGGGGGGGGAGAGCCACCGGATAGGTGTGTAATCTCTCTAGACGAGTAGAGAAAAATGGAAAGAGAGATACAACTGAAAATGTGATGCAAAGGCAAAGAAGAGAATTTCCCTTTTTTTGGGGGGGGGGGGGGGGGGGGGTTCTTCACTTTTTTTTTATTATTGGATTAGTTGAAAGTCAATTTCAATAGAATTCCTATTTTTTTGGGGGGATTTTCTTCTTGGAATTATCGTAGGATTAGGGAAATTTGGGGAGGGGGGGGGGGAATATTTTTTTTAAAGGAATTTATGAATAATTCTCTCTAAAACTAACATTTTTCCCCTTTTTTTTGGTTTTCAATGAGAAAAAAAAAAGGTAATTAAATTGAGATTCATGAGAAAATTGATGTGATTAGACGAATGAATAATTTATGGATACAATTACATATTTTTTTTAACAGGAAAAAAATGTGTAAGTTGTGTGTTTGAATTTTTTAAAAAAAAGGAGGATTAATTGTGGAATAGAGGTGAAATTATTTTTCTTAAAAAGAAAGTCATGTACTTTCATGAATCATCAATTCACAGACTAAAACCATCTAATCTTTGAAATGGGAAGAATTAACGAATTCAATGATTTATAAAGGATGTTGAAATTTTTGTATAAAAGCGTTTCATAGTTAACTGTATCAGAAACACATGATTCGTTGAAACGAGAATTAAATTCTATGGGTTATTTTAATTTGTTCAATTGGAAATACGATATTGACGGTTGAAATGACCACAAGCACTTTTTTTCAATTAAAGGCAATTTCTCTTACGAAAAAAGGGAAAAAAGGGCAAAAAAATGGTTTAGAGAGTACATTTATATTTAAAAAAAAGTCTTAAAAAAGTCTTAAAAAATATCGAAATCTTAAAATTTTCCAGATTTCTCGTTAAATCTTAAATTATTTGAAATAAAACTGATTTTAATGTTTCAATTAGGCGAAAAAAAAATGCCAAAACGTAGATTTGAGAGAAATTTCGAGAAAAATTTGAATAAAATTTACAAAAAATCTCGAAAAGTCGAAATTTCAAGATTTTTAGTTAAATCTTGAATTATTTGAAATAAAAATGATTTTAATGTTTCAATTGGGCAAAAAAAGTTGCCGAAACGTAGATTTGAGAGAAATTTCGAGAAAAATATGGAAAAAAAATAAAATTTACGAAAAATTCCCAAATTTCCAAATTTTTTCAATTTTTTTTTTCAATAAAAATCTCAAATTATTTTAAATAAAACTGTTTTTTTCATCTTCTCCTTTAAATGAATATCATGTACACACGTGTACTCTACTATTTCAAATCGTATTTGATAGAGCAACTATCTTTGTAACAGGACGAAGCCCAAGGGTCACCCATGCCAATGTAAATTAATCTAGCTTTATGACTCTCATTGTCTTCGAAGTAACAAGAAAATTGATAATAAAAAATAAATTGTATTTTATTTTAATTACATTAGCAAAAAAATTAAAATAATGCCCATTTTTTTCACAAACACACTGAGAAAAAAAAAGTAGTAAAAAAACATAAAATATTTGTTCTATTGGTCCTTAACAAATATTTTTTTAAATAATTAAAAAAAAAGTTCGTTAATTTATTTAATTAAATTCAATTCACACAAATATTTAATTTGTGTGAATTAAAAAAATTCAGTAAATTCAAAAAATTGATTTTTTTTAATTTAACAAAATTTAATGAATTCAACAATTTTTTTAATTATTTCAAAAAAAAAATTTGGTAAAAACAAAAAAAAAACAAATATTCAATAGTTTTTACTCTTTTTTTTCCCTCAGTAAAAAATAACCCACATTTAGTTTCTCACTACGTTTTTTCTTCTTTTCCTTCAAACATAATATTCCAATAAATAAAAAATAGTAATGACAGAGCGATGCAGCCAAGTGTAAAGAATCGAGCGGTAAATGAATGAAAAATAACTAAACCTACAATGTTACGTTGAAAAGTAAACGGTAAATATTCTGATGACGTTTTGTGTGAGTTATTCAACGTGACAGAATTTGACAAAGTAGAAAAGATGAACGGATGTTGGAAGTAAAAGAGATGAACAATTTTGATAAAAGGAAAGAAAAAAAAAAAAAATTTGTGTGTGAAGGTAAAAAAAAGGAAGAAAAAGAGAGTAGTTACAACAACGGACACTTTTACGGTAGCTTTTATCATATATGTCTTGTGGAATATATAAGATGAGTGTAACGAGTCAGGGATAAGTCCCCTCGGGCCCTATTGAAAATTATTACCTGATCACTCTCGATTATCCTCGTTGGTTAAACCTCTGCAATACGCGCAACTTGATAACTATAATTTTTTTTTTTTTTTTTTTTTTTGAGAAAAATGATTATCTTGGAGAGATTGTGTGATCGATCGATCAATCGGTGGGAGCTAGTTATAGCTGAGATATTGGAATAGATCTATCATTGAATCGTTAAATTTTATGATAGTTGTACTTTGGAAAATGTAATTAATTTTTAAATTTCATGCTTGATAAAATCAATTCTCTCATCTATAAGTGGTTAATTCGCGTTTATTTTATATTAATATAATATAAAAAAAATATATGTATATAGTGGATAATATTAAAAAAATGTAATTATTGCTTTTAAAAATAGGAAATATTGAAAATTTAAAATGAGATAAAAGAATATAATTTGATTATAAAAATTTTGGGAGAAGTTAATACTTTTTTTTATGCATATTTACGAATGATGAAAAAAAAATTGAGATAGTGCAGTCACTTAATTTAAGAACGTACAGGTCACTTAGATTAAGAAAAATAAAATCGCTTAATTTAAGTAATTTTCACTTTCTTAAATTAAGAAACAAAAAGTCACTTGATTTAAGTGACTTTTACTTTCTTAAATTAAGAAATAAAAAATCACTTGATTTAAGTGACTTTTACTTTCTTAAATTAAGAAACAAAAAAGCACTTGATTTAAGTGACTTTTACTTTCTTAAATTAAGAAACAAAAAATCACTTGATTTAAGTGATTCTTTCTTTCTTAAATTAAAAAACAAAAAATCACTTGATTTAAATGACTTTTACTTTCTTAAATTAAGAAACAAAAAATCACTTAATTTAAGTGACTTTTACTTTCTTAAATTAAGAAACAAAAAATCACTCGATTTAAGTGATTTTCACGTTCTTAAATTAAGAAAGAAAAAATCACTCAATTTAAGTGACTTTTACTTTCTTAAATTAAGAAAGAAAACATCACTTGATTTAAGTGACTTTTACTTTCTTAAATTAAGAAACAAAAAATCACTTGATTTAAGTGACTTTTACTTTCTTAGATTAAGAAAGAAAAAGTCACTCGATTTAAGTGACTTTTACTTTCTTAAATTAAAAAACAAAAAATCACTTGATTTAAGTGACTTTTACTTTCTTAAATTAAGACACAAAAAATCACTTGATTTAAATGACTTTTACTTTCTTAGATTAAGAAAGGAAAAGTCACTTGATTTAAGTGACTTTTACTTTCTTAAATTAAGAAATAAAAAATCACTTGATTTAAGTGACTTTTACTTTCTTAAATTAAGAAAAAAAAAGTCACTTGATTTAAGTGAGAAAAGTCACTTTCGGAAAGTAAAAATCACTTAAATCAAGTGATTTTTTCTTTTTTAATTTCAGAAAGTGAAAGTCACTTAAATCAAGTGATTTTTTTAATCTTAAATTAAGTGACTTTGTCTTCCGTAATTTAAGTGACCTGCACGTTCTTAAATTAAGTGACTCCACTATCTTAAATTAAGAAATCCTTTTTCTCTGTGTATATAATTATTATTATATGAAATTGACTTAATTATGTTATTTATTGCGTTTACATTTTTTTTAAATTCCCTAAATATATTTTTTTTTGTATCGAATTTTATAAATTTTACATGATTATTAATTATGTTTTCGTTATATATAAATCTCTATCTTTCCATGTAAATAAAATATAAAAAACATATTATTTTACATTTACTATATATTTTTTAAAATATCGTCAATATATTTTTTTAAATAAATCGATTCACCGATTTTCGTTCTCCGCACGTTTTTTTTAATATTTCAAGATAAATAAAATTCTAAAAATTTATATTCCATTCAAGGACACCAACAATCATCAAAAACACACCTTTAACCCCTCGACTATGTCTTTCTTATCTCATTGACACTGTGCACTTTGATACAAACGTAATACCAACACATCTACTAACGTTCCATGAATTTACACAGTACAAGAAAAAGCGCGACAAAATGGCTCTCTGCATCCATGTAGTTTAGGATTTTTAAAAAACAGGCGGCTCTTCAAAAAAATTTAAAAAAATTCACCAACAATCTCCACATATTGGACCATGTTCTCAAATTTTTTCAGATTTTTCCGTCAATTTTTTAACTAAAAAAAAATTCCCCCATCATTTTACACTGGTGATCCATTTTGCCCCAGTTACCTATTTAAATATAATAGAAAGAGAAACATGTGCCAGGTTTGCTGGGACATTTTGATGCTAAAATTTGCGGATGCGTACAATTGTAGAAATGTGTGTTGAGTTTATATACATCGTACTTATATCAAATATGTCATTCGAATTAATAAAACTACTGACCAGCTAGTGTAACACGCTTAACTCGATATAACAGTTACTGTTCTATACACACACAAACGTTTAATTCAGAATTTATAAATATACATCTTTCGTAACATTGAGACCTTCCCTAGGTCAGTTCTCAATGTGTGTGTGTGTGTTTGGTCACTAAATTAAATTGAATTTTATTAACCGCCTTAAATTTCCCAAAAAAAAAAAAAAAAAAAAAAAAAAAAATGTTTCATTGATAAAATTATATAAAAAAAAAGGGAAATACAATTAAAAATCAATACGTGCAATTTTAAATTGATGTCATCGTTCACTGATATACGACAATAAAAAATCATAGAATTACTCAGTAAATTGCATAAATAATGAAAAGTTTGAATGAAATAGTCACATATATTTATTCAAATTAAAATGAAAAATAGAAATAAAAAATAAAATTTTTTTTTACAAGAATTTCAAAGTTTATATGTATATGCACGTACGATGCATCGGCATAATTCATAAATGTACTCTCTGTATGCACTTCATTCTCATTCACAACGAGTACAATTTTTTTTTTTTTTTTTAACGTTTTATTTCATTTATTTTCTTGGTAATAAACAACTCGAAACTTTTTAACAATGATAATTCAATGATTTACGGAATTTGCGCGGAAAAATGCGTAATTAGCTTTTTTTTTCAAGAATTTAATGAAATTTTTTTTTTATAATGATAATGATAACAATAATGGTGTAAGTGAACGAGTGGTGATTATTTTTGCGTGATTAACTTAAGACCTCAGTATGACTTCTCGCGTGTCTTGCCTCGACATTATTATCGGGCTTTTATTTTTTTTTTTTTGTGTTTTTTTTTTATTGCATAAATTAATTACACAACAAAGAAAATGCATCATTGAATTATCCAATGGCGAATGAAGACGAAAGAAAAAAAGGTTTCGGAATTCTTTGAGAAAAAGAATTTAGTTAATTTTTTTTTTTTAAGGAAAAAAAAATCATGGAGTGAATTAACGAGGCTAATCTTTTATTCTAATGATTGGGTTTTATTCAAATGAAGAAGTATGAATGAGGGCCCTCGATTCATACGAAGGTCACAAGTCCGGTCAACTTATCGGGGAGACGTAGATAGAGAATGAAAGGAAGAAGCATTAAAATATGTTGAGAAAACAGGAAAAATGTGGATGAGTCAGTTTTGTTTCTTGGAAAAAAAGATTTAATGGAAAATAAGCGAGATACGTCAATTTTTTGTGGAGATATTTTTTGCAGAGCGGAAAAAAGCATAAAAAAACCGCGGAAAAGGTGGAGAAACACCGGGGCAAAATGGACCGGCAAGATGAATTGTTCGAGAATTTTTTTAAGGGTGAAGGACTCTTCAGAAAAATTTGAAAAAATTCAGCAATAATGTGGACATGTTGGACCATTTACTCAAATTTTTTCAGATTTTTTCGCGCAGTCTTTCCCGTCAAAAAAAAATCATGAAACATTTTGACACGTATTGATGTGGGATTTTTTTTAGAGTGAGGGGTTTTCTAAAAAAATCTGAAAAAATTCAGCAATAATGGAGACATGTTGGAGCACTTACTCAAATTTTTTCAGATTTTTTTGAGCAGTCTTTCCCTCCGAAAAAAAATCCTAAATTATTTTTTAACATATTTTCATTATTTACCGAAATATTCTCGATTTCTTTTTATTTCATCGTATGAGAAAATATTCTGGAAACTATTTTTATTCATTGATAGAACGAAGAACCGAATAATTTCAAGAATTTCACGGGTCTGGTGCATTGTGTAAAGAAAAACCGACACGTGATGTTCGGATATTTTTCTTTTTTTGATGTTTGGATAAGTACGTGGAGCAGACGTACGCGGTGAATGAAAAAAGGGAGAAGAAGGAGGGAATAAATAAAATGAGAGAAGAACTGAGGAATTCGGTGTGAATGCATCGACAAACGCACTTCCTGATTAGATATTTTATACGTTTTTAGCAGGTGGCAAGAGAAAGATAGAAGCATCTTAGAATTCTTTAATCAGCCTTCATAAAAATTATTCATCGCTTCTCGTGTGTATCTAACGGGAAAAAAGCATTTTCATAAAAAAAAAAAAAAAAATTTAGAAAAAAAAAAAATTTTAAAATTTAAAAATCCAGAATTTTTTTTTCTTCTTTTATCCTCAATTTCTCAATGAAATAAAATGATATTTTTTTCGTTTCTTTGAAATTCAAGTACAGAAAAATACGTCACCGTGACACAAACGTCACGGTCGACTACTCGGTGTCTTCCGCAAAACTCGCACGAAACTCGCAAAGAATCGTAAAGAAAAAGAAAAAAATTTATAAAAAAAATGAATACGATCGCGTGCAGAAAGAGGGGAAACAGATGGAGGAATGAAGAGGAATTGCACACAAAGAGTCATCGAAATAAAGAATATCTTTGTCATCAAAAGATTAAACCGCAAGTGAAAAAAAAAAATTGCTGTCTTTTTTTTTTTGCATTTCGCGAAAATTTTACACCCAACTGGTGAGACTGTGCCCCCCTAAAATGGAGTCTGATGACAACGCACGATTGAGGAAGACGAAGTCACGGATAAAAGACGATGTGTAATGCCGTTTATGGTAAGTTGTATATACAGTACAACTCGTCCACCTTCTTAGATCCCTTCCAATGCCACAGCTAAAGTGCTATATAGCTACATATGTGGAGAGAAAAGAGGCAAGATGCGTTGGGGGATATGCTTCTTTTTTTTTTTAATTTTATTTTTTATTTTTTTTTTTTTTTTTTTTTTTGAGACGGAAGTTGAAGATAGTGGAATGTGTCTGTCGAGGTGAATCCTGACCTCATTCGTTGATTTTTGTTATCAATTTAATTTCTTCTTATTCAGGTAAAAAAATAAATTGTGAGGTTTTTTTTTCAGATTTGATAAGAATGAAATTCAATGAAAAATGAGTTCATTTTTTTTGAATAAAAAAAAAATGTGAATTTTTTTTTTCTTTAATTTTCCTAAATTACTGAATGAAGATAAAAAAAAAATGTGCGTTGATTATAGTAAATGATGAAAAGCCACGTGTAACTGAACATTTTGCTTAGTTTCAAGCATTTAACAGAACGAGAATGTCAAGTGATTCGCCTCTTAATGGGCCTCAACTTCCCGGACACGAGTCGACAAATGCAGCAAAACGTTGTTACATATATATGTGTAAAACCTAAATATATAATACTGGCAATGACATTGTAACTAATAAAATGTTGTAATTTTAGACGTGGAAATATCGTATTTCTTGTATTTCACCCAATCATAGATTAATTGATGAATAAATGTATATATACATATATATGTTCTTTTTTTTGAGTGTTTGAGAATTGGCCTGGGCAATTGATCGGTTTTATCCAATAAAATTAAATCGTCTCACAATCATCACGTGACCTTGAGTATGCTCCAATTGAAACTTGCTAATTGATTGATGAATATTTTATTTGAGGTATCCATGAGAACTCTAGTACAATGAACCCCTCATTTTTTCTGATGCCGTATCAAAGATGATATTTTTTTACATTTTTCTGAATTTTTTCATAATTTTTGTCTGTGTCTTTTATGAGATATGGATTATCAAAGTTACTGAAAATAGCAGTGGTGGGGATGAAACGCCTTAAATCTGACAGAAATAACGAAATTACTAAAAAACCACAGGGTTGACCCATTATTTAAAAACAATTGGCGAAGAGAACAGCATTTTAACTAAATAATAGAAGAAAAAAATATTCAATTCACCGTATAGTTATTGAGAAATTTTAATTAGAAGGTAGTCGTAACTATTTGCCTCTCTCTCTGTCTCATGCATGTGATAGGAGATTGATGTAAAAAAAATTCGAGAAAAAAAAATTATATTCACAAGCTGAAGATATGACTTTCGAATAGTTTAATCACTTTTTTCGGGTAAATTAAAGCACATTTTTCCTGAATTAACAGCAATTAATTGGAAACTAACCTACAAATCCTCATTTTTTTCCTGTTTTATCGACAGTACACTAGAATACTACCTTAAATTGAATTAACTTCAGTTAATTCCACTAGTGAATGAGTCAATGTCTCATTTCAAAGATATCTCGAGAACCGTCGAGTTTAGGAGATTTTATCAAGAAACCTTTTTTGTAGAGCAGAGAATTCTCTACAAAAAAGCTTTCTTGACAAATTTCCCTAAACCCAACGGCTTCTAAGGGCCTTTTAAAACAAGTCAGGCAAAATTTTTGCATCATTTTTTTCCCTTCCACTAAAATTCTCTCACCTCAAGCCAATGTGTGATTCCTCTCAATCAGCCTCCTCCACTTCTCCAGAAGATAACTAGCATCTCTCGATCATCAATAAAAAGCGGAAAAAACAAATAAAAAGTCGAAGACTTTGCCTTCACGCTCACCGTTCGTAGTTCAAGAACGTTTCGTAAAAAAAAAAGAATAACTACGAAGGAATAAGTGAGAAAAAAAAGCCAATCGAGGTCGTTGAAGAGTAAACTCAAGATTAAAATACCCAGGAAAAATAATAATAAGTGACATATATATGTTGTGATACAATAAACTACTGAAATGAAGATTAATAAAAAATAATCACTCGTTTCGGGCTCATCGACATCAGTTGACACACTCGACCTCTCTCCCAAATATTCCACATTTGAATTCAGAATAATATTATGTAACTATGAATGAAAGATGATAAAAAAAAACCTCACCCATTGACATGGAGAATCGTTATAATCACGATTGAAATCTCTATTAAATGTTGAATACGTGATTTTGTAATAATAATTCTATCATATCATGTATCATGTGTTCAAATGTCAGATGTTTCCTTCAATTTCTCATCAAAAAAAAAATTTGAATAAGATGATAATTTTAAAAATTCAGAGAAAAAGAGTAATTTTTCCATGGAAATAGGGAACTTGCATATTTTTTTAAATTTTTTTTTCTTACAGGAGACACTTTTTGAAATGAGAAAATCATTTTTTTTTTTAATTATTTGATTAATTAACTATGAATTATTAAAAACTGCATTTTTTGAACGGCGATGAATCGGAAGTGACGTCAGAATACCAAATGATTCGGCAGCGCTGTCTAGCGTGAGTTGAGAGAATTCGAATATCAGTGCTAAACAATCCATACGCATTCCCAAATCAACTTTAAAGATGTTTTGCGAAGATGCTTTCGTCTACTTCAGACATTATGTGAATAATAAAACTTCATAAGCAAAATTCTAATGATTCTTTATATCCACTGCATAACCTATGCATCATACAGAGTATAAGCGTTGACCAATCACATTGGAGCTGGAGCGCCAGCTAATGACACTTTTCAAAACTATATGGTATATCGACGTCACTTCCGCTTTCTAGCTGTTTGAAATTTACTCATTTTCAAAGTGAAAAAAAACATAAACAAACATTTTCAATTATTATTATTTTTTTTCCATATACTCAACTAATCCTAATTAATCAATTGCATTGGAAGAAAAAATTAAGAATTAAATATGGAAATTCCCTATTGGGGCGCTAGCCAGCGCCTCATTAGGACCGCTATTGTATCGCTTCTGAGCCTATGTTGCAATGCGTAATTTGTTTTCACCATGTAGCATGCCTTATCCTCGTGTAAAATCAAAAAAAGAAAAGAAAAAGAAACTTACGTAACATCTGCATCACCTGAGAGAGCCAGGATCACTGGAAATGGCTTTGAGGTGGATGAAATCCGGTTTACGAAATTTTCTCATAAGCATTTTCGGGTAATTTATAAAATCTCTTCAAGAGCTCTGGAAAAGGAAAAAAATAAGGCTGAAATTAGTGAAAGAAGTCAGTTATCCAGAGGAGAAATAAAAGAGTGGGGGAAATGCGTGTGGCGTGATGATTATAATGATATACGGAACTTTGTAGATGTGTTTTGTGGTGTAACAGCCTACAAGAATGAGAGGCAGAGGTTTTTTTGAAATGGTCGGTTCTCTGGGACACACGATATCACCATTTACTCGAACAAAAACATATATGCTCGAATAAAAAACACAAATTTTCATGGCAAGAAAATTTCCTCTGCAACAAAATTTTCCTTTACCATTTTTATATGGATATGGAAATTCATCTTATAAATCATATATATATGGAAATTTTTGGAGCTAAGGGAATTTTTTTACAATTAAGTCAATTTTCTTGCAATTAAAATTTTTTCAAGGGAATTTCCATCATTACGCGCATTCAAATATTAATATTTAAAATAAATTAAAAATGGAAGTTTATATAAATTTGAATGATTTCTTCAAATTTCAAGTCAATTGATCGTTTTGTATTGTCAAAAGTAAATAGACAAGAAATAAGAATATCACGATGTCTTAAGGGCCAATGCAAGATTTTTAGATTTTTAAATTAGGCAAAATATTAAAATCTGGAAAATATCTTTAAAAAAATGAAAAGAAGGAAACAAAAATTTATGATCTAATATGAAAATTATTGACAATCTGATAACTTTGTAATAAAATTATTGTTTTTTCTGCATAGGGAAAGACATGAATAAGCTAGTCAAGTGGCCTACTATTGGTTAAATAATAAATGACAAATAATTAATATAATTCACTAATTCTTCTTCGAATTCGCTTTTAATACGCAAGAAATACATTTTTAATCATGAATATTAATTTTCGGGTTTTTTTCCTGTTTGCTTCTTACTATAAATTCTTACACTTAACAACTAGTGTGATATCGTCACCTTAGGAACAAAGTGGCGTAAGTCCTGTGTTTAAGCATAGCACTTACGCCCTTTTAATTCTAAGGCAACAACATATGATCAAATTACTTCAACAGTGAGAGTAGAAAATCCGTATTTTTCCGCATTTCAGAAAGCCGCAGTTTAATTGCCTGAAATTAATTGCAACAAATTTATCCTGCAAATTCAATTTGCAATAAGATATAAAAGAAATAAAAATGTCTACCCATTAATTGTTGTCCATAATTTCCATTGAATGTCAATAATTTGCAATAAATTCAATGAAAAATTTAGTAGAAATCAAAGAACTTGTGTTCTCGTTTAAACACACGAATATATTTAACATTACGAGGAGTCAACGTTGAGATAACAAATACCGGGCACAAATATCACGAGTGTCTTTATCTGATAAGTAACCAGTAGATACTGCGCCTCTATAATGTACCAGATAAACATAATTTTTTTTTTCATATTTTTTTCCTTCTCACTCTCGATTTCCCTGCGTCTCTCTTTAACGTTATCATTGTATAAACGATTCGTTTTCAAATAACTCACATATTTACCCAAAGTGAAATGTGCAAATGTTCTCACTTAATCTACCCGTGTAACTGGGGAGAAGCACTTTTTTTCCTTTTTTTTTAATTTGTAAATATAGCCTCGAGTCATTTTATTACGTTTGGCCAATTGTTAATGATCTCAGTATTTGCAGTATCATGAAAAAAATTTGTGTGCAAAGAAGTCTACCTGGGTGGCATTATTAGTGTATGTATATGTGTACTCTGATATGTCAATGACCCAATAAATTTTAAGCACGTGGATATTTCTGAGTTTACCAACAGTTCAAAGTTGATTTATTTCATTTTTTTAAGAGTCCTAAAATTAAAATCAATTTTTTCCTTTTTTGTTGATTATAATTTTTCAAAATTTGGTTTATTTGAAAAATAGTGCGAGCTTAGAAATAAAGGGGCGTAAGTGCTATATATGAGTACTTATACATAGCACTTACGCCCCTTTATTCCCAAGGCAACAAAAATTAATCTTTGCATTTTTTTTTTCAAAATCTTTATTTAATTCGAATTTAATTGAAATTTGGCAATTTTCTGCATTTTTTTGGAAGAAAAAGCAGAAATCTGTTGATTTTTCATTTAAATCAGTGAATGATAAGATAGAAAGCTCTTTTATCTACCTCTGAAGCTCCTGAAGAAGTGGCTCGGTCGATAAATCATCGATTATCGATATTATTCCCTCAGTAGATAAGACTTCCTCATTTTTACCATTATTTGGTAATTCTGAAATTAATAAAAAAAATATTAAAGAAGATTTTAAAAGATGAGAAATTTTGTGACAATCGCTTTATAAATCAAACTATAAATAATCTTATCAGGCACTCGAACTGCTCCAACTGAACTTGTAAAAGCCTTGAACCCAAGAAAAATGAAATTCACAATAGTCCTCCCCAATTCCCAGATAATCCGAAAATTCACAAGAACCTCGAAGAACCTTGGATTACAGCGAGCAGTCCTATGACTACTCGAAAAACCCTACACATTATTCCACTCCCCAGAGCCCAGACACTTTTCGGAGAACCAAACAAAAGTCACACTGTCCCAAACTCTCTGGCCATAAAATAAAAATGAGTAAAAAAAAGGCAAAAGGAAAGAATGCAACAAATAGAAGAGAAAAAAGTTCAAACAGATCTATCTCTGTTTTTTGATCGTGCAGATGTCGTCAGGAGAAGAATTTGAAGTACCTCAGGACAATCAATGATCTTGACAAATTGAAGATAAAGAGAAAAAAAATGTGATATTATCATTTTTTTTGTAACTTTGAGGGTCTTGGATTTCTGCAAATATCGATAATCGTTAGTCTATGATCCAATCATCTTCGCTATTCTCATTTAACATTGCAAATATCGATGATATTTTTTAATAATTCCTTCTTTTTTTTTTTTTATTTTTTTTATAGATGCATTTCAAACCGTTAGGTTTATTCTGCTGAATAATTCCTTCTACTCATCAAAATTAATGGAAAACAAGTGGATAATAGTATTGCTTTGCCATTGATATAGCTTTTTCTGCTGATACTTTAGCAATATGCTTTCGAATGGAAGTGATACAACTTTTTTCAAACCATCATCAAAATATCAAATTTTGAAGAAATTCATTAAAACGCCAATAACTCGAGAACTAATCATGCAAATGAGCTCAAAATTGACAGGCATCTAACTGATGAAACTCTCGAGATAATATATGAGTAGGGGACGGTGGGGCAAAATGGACATGAGGGGTAAAATGGACACATATAAATTTTTAGGCAAATATTATGAAAAACTCTTGAAATTAATAGAAATATTGGCGGTAGATTGTTTTTGATGATTTCATTGGAAAGCTGAGGAAATTTTAGGCGGAAAACAAGTGCTGAAATTAATTTTTCTGAATTTTTGGTGATTTTGACTTTTTTGAGTATTTTAGAGAGGTGAAACCTTCCTTTTTTCGAAAATTTTCAGTTTTTTGAGGATATCTTCGGTTCTATTCGTCGTAGCGTAAAAATTCCGAATGGAGGTGAAAGGTGAGATCATTTGCCATCGATTAATAGGGTTTTCAATTTCAAAATATCGATTCTCAAGGTATTTATGGGCATTTTTGTGAAACAGTTTTGTGAAACAGTTTTTGGCCGATAATTATCCCAAAAATTGATATTTTTGAATTCAAAACCCCATAAATCGATGGGAAATGAGCTCACCTTTCATTTGAGCCCAACCCCGAATTGCTACGACCAATAGAACCAGCGATATTTGCAAAAAACTGAAAATTTTCAAAAAAGGAAAGCCTTTACCCCTCAAAAACGCTGAAAAATATAGAATTTTCAAAAAAATCGGAAAAAATACATCTGACACTCGTTTTCCGGCTAAAATTTCCTCAGCTTTTCAATAGAATCATCAAAAAAAATCCATCTCTAACCGTTTCATTACAGTGTCCATTTTGCCCCACTCTCACCTATAAATAACATCAGTTGAATAATTTCCAGAAATTCCATGAAAAACTGATTTTCGAAAAATGGACATATCTCAAAAAGTACCGATCGAATTCTCTTCAAATAAAGCTTAAAAAATAGAGTTTGTCGAGAAGAAATTTTCCACAAAATATGAAATATTTCTATAAAACCATTTTGCTGTAATTGAGGCTTTTATGCACACACAGACATGCGCTAAAAATATCATTTTCTCTCTATTTACATCATTTTAAGTATCTTCTATTAAAAAAATTACAATCCAAAATTCTGATGATTACATAGTTTCCATTCGGAAGCAAAAAAAGAGCTCCACATGATCTTAAAAATAATTAAATCATTACCTCAGAAACAAAGGGGCGTAAGTCCTGTACATAAGCATATCACTTACGCCCTTTTGTCTCTAGCTTCACCAAAATCATTCGAATCGAAAAGAAGGGATCGCAGATCGATGAAATAGCAAAAACACTCAACAGGTGGCAGTAATGCCGACAAAATCATGCTTACCTGTATTATATAGTGGCCTTAGAATCAAAGGGGCGTAAGTCCTCTATATAAGCATAGCACTTACGCCCCTTTGTTTCTAAGCCAACGTAATATTCATAGAAAGGAATTTCTACAATGAGGCGTCCATAATCCAAATATCCAATAGAAGCTGAGAAATATCCTCGAGCCTTAATTCTCCCCCCCCCCCCTCTTTTTCTTTGCTTCTCCCCCTCCGGATGAGTCCCTCGTCCATTTTTCTCCTCTTCTTCTTCTTCAAGTTGTACTTCTTGAGAAGTTTAAGGGGGACCGGCACTCCTCGTATAAACACAGCCCCCCTTCATCCCCCCTCCCCCCGCCCCTTTTTCCTCGTGCTCCCCCCCCCCCTCTCGTACCTCAAAAAACCGAACATTCACGAAGCAACAGAGTTAGCTCTCGGAAATTCCTGTGTTGTGTGGCCCCAACGTAAAAGAGAAGGAGAGAAAATACAAAAAGAATAAAGAGAAAAGACGTACAAAAAAAAAAGGAGCCCCACTCTCTACTATATACCAATACACACACTTGAAACACCAGTCTTCGACTACGTGGACAGTACGAAAATTGGTGCAACACGGATTACACTGTGCTCCAAAACAAGTTTTATCATATTTTTTTTTTCGGAGTGAATATATATATATATATATTTGTCAATTATTATTGTTAGTTTAATCTCATTTATTAATTGAAATTAAGTGATAAATTAAACGGAATATATATAGGAGAAAGAAGTGATTATTGTCTCGTATTAATTGTGAGTATTTAAAAAACCTCTTTTTTTTTTAGAGCATTTACTATTGTTTTACTTGTTTATTCTTCTGGTTCACGATATCTCTTTTGACACATTATCGGTAATCACATCTCGTGACATTTATTTTGGAGCAAACAACACAAAATGGAGGAGGAAGATTTCGAGGCCATGAAATGGCTGACTTTTAACAAAAAAAAAGAATTTTTCTACTTGGATTACCCTTGATTTACTATCTTGAATTACGCCCACTTGCATTACTTGCACTTTTCCAATTTTTTTAATTAAAAAAAAGAGGAGAAACCATTTGCGCGTCTTTTTTACTCCGAATTTCATTTTTTTTCATCAGCCTTACGGTTATCGTTTTCTATTCCCTTTAAAATGCATTATTAATTATTATTATTATTATTTATTTGTTTCTGATTTATTTGTTTAGCTTCTTGCCTCTTTACATAGTACATCGATACCCCCCCCCCCCCCTCCACAGGGATCCCCCCCTCCTCTTTAATAATATTAATATATAATATATAAAAAGCCCTTTAATAAAGTATTTATCACTATTTTATTTGGAGGCAAAATGAGCTCCTAATGCAGCTGCGAGAGATGCGTCAATGCAAACAGGTGTTTCGTATTATCGTTAATATATTTTTTATACTCTTTTCTTATTTGGAATAAAAAACACGTCGAGGTCACTACCTCCACTTTTTTATCCTCTGCAAATTTTCCATTTTTTGTCTTTTTTGTATTGTTTATTAAGGGACGATTTATTACTCTTTTGATGACTACGACACTGTTTTATTTGTTGCGTTATGATAATGATAATAGTATACATATATATATAACTGACAATAGTTTGCACTTATTTTTTTTTCAATTTTCTGCATTCGCATATTTTTTTTTGATTTTTTTTTATTGAAAAGATCGAAAAGAAATGTTTTTGCGTTTTTCAAAATGATTTGAATTTTTTTTAGCAGTGAAGGGCTTTTCAAAAAAATTTCAAAAAATTCACCAACAATGTCCATATATAGGACCACTTCCTCAAATTTTTTCGAAATTTTTCACCGACTCTTTCACTCCAAAAAAAATCCCTGAATCATGCCACTCTACTGGTCCATTTTGCCTCAGTCTCAAAAAAAGCAAAAAAGACCTAAAAATTAGCAGATGTCTGCTATTTTCAGTTTCATTGTTGCCTCATGTGTTTTTCACAAACCCATGACAAAGTGTGAAAATTACGCGCATTGAATAAAATTCACAAAATTTTATTAATATTAATTCGCTCGTGTTTTATTTGTTGGGTTGAATTGCGGCTATTTTTATACATTTGTGGTCCAACATGGCACACACAACGTACTATACATATATATTATATATATATATATGTATTTTACGGATGAGGAAGGCGACGTTGCGACGTGTTGGGGATTTATATGTGGATTTTTATTTTTTTTTTCCTTTTTTCTTCAATTTTATTTTCTTTTCTCTGTTTCGGAGTACAATATCGTGACACCGCGTGGTTTCTCTGCCTTCGAGAATGATCACAAGCAACATATGCAGGTGTTGTATATGCACTCTTATAGTTTATTGCCATTTTATCCCACAGATATTCGCTGGATTTTATTATTGCCCCTTAAAGGCAATTTATTCGTTGAAATCTTGAATTTTTCTTTCAAATTAACAGGGAAAAAATTTAATTAATGGCGATGACGAATGAGAAACAGCAAAAATAAATGCGTCATCGCCTTAGAAACAAAGTGGCGTAAGTGCCATGCTTATACATAGGACTTACGCCCTTTTAGTTCTAAGATGACGATTTTTTTTCTCGATAAATCGATTTTATTTTATTGGTTTTTCTCTTTTTGAATATCTTGGAAATTAAACGAGATAAAGCGATTTTGCTCCAATTTTTTTTGTCTGGGCGAGAAGTCACACGACCAATAGATGAACACCGACCAAAAGATGGACGGTTTCTATTATCGAGGATTTTCACAAATAAATTAATGATTCTCATACTTTTCACGTAAATTCCCGATTACTACATTCATATAAATTTATAAACTATTTATTACATATCGATTGATCGAAATTTGAAATCATAAAACTGCAAATATGCAACTGTGTTCATCTATTGGGGGTTCAAGCTATTTTCCAGTTTTTCCTTGATTTTCTTTCATTATTTTTACATTATTCGAGTTTAATTGATTTTTAGTCGATTCACTGTATATTTTTCTGTACATCATTCTTTTCTGCAGCTTTTTAACGCGATTTGCCTATTTCATGCGAATTAATAAAGTCTAATATTTCCTTAATCGTCCATCTATTGGTCATGTTACCCTACAGAATAAAGTGAAATTATGCAAAAAAAAAAAAAAAATTGATCGTTGGCTTAGAAACAAAGGGGCGTAAGTGGTATGATTATACATAGGACTTACGCCCTTTTAGTTCTAAGATGACGATTTTTTTCCAATAAATCGATTTTATTTTATTGGTTTTTTTTTTTAATATCTTGGAAATTAAACGAGATAAAGCGATTTTGCTCTCATATTTTTTGTAACTCTTGAAATTTTGGGGAAAATTGTTTTGGAGCCCAAAGGGGCAAAAGGGCGTATCTCCATTATTTATAGAAATGTTGAAGAAAAACATTATTTTACCAAATAAAATTAATTTTTCTGAAAATTTCTTTTTTTTTTTGATAAAATGATAAAAATTGATTTAAAAAACGTGCAATTGTTACGAATGATTTTTTATCGCTTTATTGTTCAATTGAGGTCAGTTTGCTTAAGGTTTTGTTTTTTTTCACCTGAAAACCGAAATATCGTTGGAGAATGACAATGGCAATGCTTCATAAGCAATTAGACCTTGCTAATTTTATTTATTGAAAAAAATTCCTCTTTTTCTCGGTACACTAAAACTCAGTTTTTCCTTGTCGACAGTAAAAATGAATTTTTTTTTTCATTTATCTTATCTCTATGGAAAAAAAAGAATCACGAAGAGTACCTAACGGTATCAGCTATTTTCCATGTTATTGAGTATCACGCCGCAATTTATTACTGTAATTTTCGCCTGATTTTCTGAAATAATGAGAAATTTCATTATTTTTATTGAATAAAAAATTCCATTATTTTTATTCAATAAAAAGTTTCATTATTTTTATTCAATAAAAAATTCATTATTTTTATTCAATAAAAAATTGATTTATCGCCTCATCATCTCGAGAAATCTGTTAGAAATCTCCGTTTACATCTTTTGACGTCAGAAAATGGGGAAAAAAATATATAAATCAATTTCCAATAATTTCCTCGTTTTTTTTTCGCTTTTCAAGTAAACATTTTTTTTTTTTTTTTTTAATGATTTCATGGAACGATACTTATACAATGAAAAATTTCATTCTCTCATCACATAAACTCACCTTTCGTGGCATGAATTGCGTATTTGAATGGCTCATATGCGCGTGATTCTATGTACGCAAAAGGCGTCAATGAATTATTGACACTGAATTATAATTTCATCTTTAAAGAAAAAAAATTAATTAAAAATATTTTATTTGAAAAAATAAATGGATAAAGGAAAAAAAAAACAAAAAAAAATGAAAAAAGGAAAAAAACAACGAAAAAAAAAAAACAAGGAAAAACACAAAAAAATATGAAAAAAGGAAAAAAAAACGAAAAATTGAAGAAAAAAAATGGAAAAAGGAAAAAACCAAAAAAAAATTAAAAATAATTTATTTAAATAAATGGACAAAAGAACAAAAAACACAAAAAAAGAGGAAAGAATTTATGAAATTTTCATTCATTCAGTTCATTAATTTCCAAGAATTGTAAATGTATTCGTTGCATTAATTAAAAAAAAAAAAAAAAAAAAAACTTAATCATCCGTGTGATGGGATTAATAACAATAACATTTTAACTTGGACTTTATTCCCAGATCAATGATAAGTGAATACACTATATTCACTGGAATGATTCAATAATTGAGAATAATAAAAATTTTAAAAAATAACAAATGGCACGTAGGTGTTATCTCAATTCAATTGTCAACGATAAATATAATGCATATTCTTTTGTCATTGAGATTCAATGATTTTCTCTATTAAATTTTTTACGTGGAATTAATTCCTTGAATAATTGAAACATGAGAAAAACTTGGAGGGATCAAATGACTTAGAGTTAAAGGGGCGTAAGTCCTGTATATTAAACATGGGACTTACGCCCCTTTGTTTCTAAGGTGACGAAATAATCTAGTTATTGCGACAAAAAATTTGCATTTTTACGTCAGAATGGAGCAATTTCAATTTTTTTGCTTCAAATCATCCAGAAAAAAATGGAAAATGTTCGAAAAGACATTAAATGTTGCTTTTTTTATTTGTTTTTAAAAAAAGAGCATTTTACACTTGGCTTTGAATTGAAATATCAAGAAAACTATTAAAAATTTATGAAACTGAAAGCAGCAAAAATTTGACAATTCTTAATTTTTTTTTAAATAAATAAATTATGTAAAAAATGAAAAATATGCAAATGTAGAAAATGTAAAAAAACTATAAGTGCAAATTTTTTGGATATTTTTTTTATAATAATTTGATTATTTAAAAAAAATCCAAAAAAATTGTCAGATACAATGTCACAAAGAATTGAAAAAAAAGGTAATTCAGAGACCGAAGAAAATCATGAAACGAAGGAATGATTCCTTATCGAATATCACATCGGCCGATGACTCACCTCAGAGGCTTTTCAAGTCCGATGGTTCGGATATGAATGTCGTAAATAACGGTTTAAAAATGTAGAAAAAATAATCCTAAGAAAAATCTCAATAAAATTCAAATTCTTTTGGATACATTGAATTTTAAAAGGTTCTACCAAATTTTCTCGTTGAAATGGCTACAAGAAAATCACACAAAATAGGGGGAAAATGGGGCAAAATGGACCTGAAGATCAAAATTTTTTCAGCATTTTTTTTGAGAGTGAAGGAGTCACCAAAAAAATTTGAAAAAATTCAACAATAATGTCGACATTTCGGAGCATTTTCTCAAATTTTTTCAGATTTTTAAATCAACTCCTTCACTGAAAAAAAAAATCTTGGATCAGGTTGCCATAATGGTCCATTTTGCCCCACTCGTCCGACATTTAACCCCTTCGACTGTGTACTCTTGCCAGGTATACGCAACAAATAAATGATAAGAATGAATGTCTCTTTGATATCGCTATCTCAAACGATAAAAAAAGGGGGGGGGGAAATAGGTGAGAACGAATAGTGCAGCCATTTTGTTCGGTGTTTCATCGAGACTTGAATTATTAAGAGTTTCAAAGATTTTATTGGAAATTACGTAAGTGAATATAAAAAAAAAACAATTGCTGATAATTTTTCACGTTTATTTATGACTTCTTATCAAAGAATTAACATTTTGTATTTGAAATTAAAATTTTTGTGAATATATCGTCGTTTTAGAAACAAAGGGGCGTAAGTGCTATTCTCATACGCAACACTTACGTCTTTTTGTTGCTAAGATGACGATATTTCCCATTAATTCAACAATAAAGAGATTAGTACAATAAAAAAAGAGAAAAAAAGGAAGAAAAAGGACATTAGTTCATTTTTTCATTTCTGCCTTTTTTTTGGAGCAAAACCTCATTTTTTCCCCCATTTTCAAAAATTTCAATTCTTTTATCTTAACTCAAGATAATTATTCTAAAAATACGATTTCATTAAGTGTGACGTTTGAAAAAAATTAGCAAACACCATATATTGCGCAAAAAGAGTACAAATACCTCTTGTGTTTGTTCTATTCCACAATCTCGCGTTCAAAGATAAATTCATCCCCCCCCCCTCCCCCCTTCTCACAAAATTGTCAAGCATAAAAATAGAGAGATCAAATTGAAGAATAGGCAATTTATTTAATCCTCTTATGCTCTCCAAAAAAAACCTTCTCCACAAACCTCCCCCCCTCTAAACTTACTCCCCACCCCCTCTCTCCCCCTTCTCTCGAAAAAAAAAGAAAATAGGTAAAAAATTGCCCCCCCCCCCCCCTCTCTCCCTTCTCTCAAAAAAAAGGAAAATGGGAAAAAAATTACCCCCCCCCCCTCCTTTTTTTCTCGAAAAAAAAGAAAATAGGGAAAAAATTACCCCCCTCCCCTCCTCTTCTCTCGAAAAAAGAAGATAATAGGAAGAAGAAATAATATTAGCCTTCGGTACCGAATCGAATTACAATAGTTCAGGCTGCCTAGTCAAACTGTAACGTTTTCTCTTCCCTTCCACCAAAAAACCAATGTTCTCCAAGGTGGTCGTTGCAGAGAAAAAGAGAGAGAGTGAGAGAGGTAAAAGGCCCCCTGAAGGAATATCACGACGTACGACCCCGAAAGCATTGACCAGCTGTGGGATGCCATCTCTCGTGAATGCTCCAAAGGGGGGCGGGGGGAGGAGGAAAACGAATGGAAGGAACGAATGAAGAGGAATCAGGAGAAAAGGCTTCGAGAGATAAAGAAGAGGGTACTTGGGGGGGGGGGGGGGGGGGGGGGGGGGGGATGAGAGGAGATGCTTCGATTCTTTGTTCCTGCCGCAGCATTCATGTATATATGTATATATGTATGTGTGTATGTGTGTGGATTTGTGTTTCTGTGTGTGTGTGTGTGTGTTGGCTCTCGGGGCATTTTACCTGGGCCCAAAACGAGTCAAGGAGCAGAGCAGGTGTTCACCGATAATAATCGTGTCTCGTTTCTTTTCATCTTTCGTTTCTCTCTGAAACTCCTCTTTCACGTCTTGAGAATTCTCGAAAAATCTGAAAATTCGTGGGTAAACGGGAGAAAGAAGGCTCAAACTATATGTATATATATATATATATATATATATGTATATATATGGGCCCTTTTGCTAAGAAAATTTTTGAATACTGCTGAAGAAATATTTGAGACAGGGGAGATCGAATACCTGACTTTCCTTTTTTTGTAGTTTATTTTAGTGACGAGGCGAAGAAAATTTGCATTTTTGTCAAATTTTTGGTCCATGGGGAAAAGTCTTGTTTTTTGGAGTAAAATGGGCATTACTGGGGGAACGGTTGAAGATAGATTTTTTTTAATGATTTCATTGGAAAACTGAGGAAATTTCACGTGGAAAACATGTGTCATTGATTTTTTTGAAATTTTATTCAAAATTTGATTTTTTTTTTCAAAAATTGAATTTTTCCTTTAGAATTTAATTTTTTTCTTAGTAATTTGAAATTTTTATCAATATTTGCAATTTTTTTCGAAATTTGCAATTTTTTTTCGACATTTGCATTTTTTTTTTCGAAATTTGATTTTTTTTTTCGAAATTTGCAATTTTTTTCGACATTTGCCATTTTTTTTTCGACATTTGAAAGTTTTCTTCGATATTTAAAAGTTTTTTTCGAAGTTTGCAATTTTTTTTCGAAATTTGCAATTTTTTTCGAAATTTGAAATGTTTTTTCGAAATTTGATTTTTTTTTTCGAAATTCGCAATTTTTTTCGAAATTCGAAAATTGCTCTTTTTAATTTGGATTCAAGAAAATTCGAAAAAAATTCAAAAAATTGAGAATTTCCTTATCTTTTCAACGAAATTATTTTAAAAAAATTCTATCTCTCAGACTTTCACCAATTTCAAACGATTTCCTATGTTTCTATATCTACACTTTAAGACTTATTTCTCGATTTCTTTTGCTTACAGAAATAATAAAGAATGGTGCGACACGGTAGGCATGCCTGGCTGCTGCCGTTGTCCATGGTTTTGTTAGCTGGATTTATCAATGCTATGACAACATTTGAACCAGCAACAACGGAAGTTAAAGTGACCACCCCAGCGAAAATTGATACAACTGAGAAATATGAGAGGATTGTATCGTCAACAACTGTTGAACCGGTAACCAATCAACCGGAAGTAACTACCAAAATTTTGAAGGATGAAAAATTAGCTGATGCGGAAGTCAAGAAGGTTTTGGACAAGCCAATGGACAATTTGGCAGATGAAGAGGATGATAAACTGGCGATTTTTGCGGAACCGATCATTAATCCGAAAAAAATGTTGCTGCAAGAGATTAATACGCTGAATGAAGAGGCAGAGAACAATAAGGTAATTATTTCACTTTTGGGAAAAAGGGGGGAGGGGATGGGAAAGGCATAAATGGCTTTTAGTCCATTTTTTTCTAATATATAGGAAGATAGAGTAAAAAAAAAGGAGAAGGGGTAAAACTGGCAGATTTTAGTTTTGATGAAAATCGCTCGATTTTAATGAAAACATTTAAGATTCGTTTTTTCTGACGATTTCATTGAAAAACTGAGAAAATTTCCGTTTGGGAGAAGGGGGGGGGGGGGGAGGCTTAAATGGCTTTTAGTCCATTTTTTCTAATATATGGGAAGATATAGTAAAATAAAAGGAGAAGGGGTAAAACTGGCAGATTTTAGTTTTGATGAAAATTGCTCGATTTTAATGAAAACATTTAAGATTCGTTTTTTCTGACGATTTCATTGAAAAGCTGAGAAACTTCCCGTTTGGGAGAGGGGGGGGGGGTAAGGTAAAGGCTAAAATGGCTTTTAATCCATTTTTTTCTAATAAATAGGAAGATAGAGTTAAAAAAAAAGAAGAAGGGGTAAAATGGGCAGATGTTACTTTTGGTGAAAATCGATCGATTTTAATGAAAATATTTGAGATAGATTTTTTTTGATGATTGCATTGAGATGCTGAGAAAATTTCCATTTGAAAATGTAGGTTGAAATTCATTTTTGAGCATTTTTAGAAAATTCGATTTTTTTGGAGAAAAATTGGGGGTCTTATCCTTTGGGAAATCGAAATTTTTTACTTTTTTGGAGATATTTCAGGTTCTATTAGTCGTACCGTAAAAATTTTGAGTGGAGGTGAAAGGTGAGATCATTTACCATCGATTCATGTGGTTTTGAAGAAGAAAGTACATTTTTAAAAGACTTTTTGCGCTATTCATAGGGCAAAACCTGATTTTCACAAAAAGGTCCTTAAGTACCTCGAAAAATGATATTTTTCTTTTCGAAACCACATGAATCGATGGGAAATGATCTCACATTTCATTTAAGAAGAACCGCAGGTCGCTACGACCAATAGAACCCGAGATATTCTCAAAAAAGTGAATTCTTCCAAAAATGAAAAGGTATCCCCTTTCAAATCTTGAACAAAAAAAATCGAATTTTCAGAAAATCTCCAAAAATCAAGTTTAACCCATGTTTTCCACCTCAAATTTCCCCAGCTTTTCAATGGAATCATCAAAAAAAATCTATCTTAACCCATTCCACCAGAATTCCCTTTTTTCCCTCACTTTCCCCCAATGAAATTAATAAAATCTTCATTAACATCAATTTTTCTTCCAAATTTAGAAACTTCAGGGCGAGCTTGCTAAAGCCATCAAAGCAGCAGCCCAGAAGGTCCGAACGAAGCCACGCTCGAGTACAATGGCCCCTCTTCTATCCTCCAAAGTAACAACAAGCTCCGAAAGTCGAGCCATGAAAGAACTGGTCGAAGCTGAAACTGACGTTACTTATAACTCGTATGATGATGCCGAAGATGATGATGATGATGATGACGACGATGATGATGACGATGACGATGATGATGACGATGACTACCATGATGACGGTGGTATCGAAGATGAAGAGGAAATCATGACGCAGTGCCCAGATTATTGCAGATGTGCTGGACAATACGCAGCAGCAACTACTGCGAGGTAAGTGTCTTCTGCACTTTCTGTAAACATCCTTAAAAACACATTGATTTATAATATAAAATGATTTTTGGAATGGTCCAAATGGTCCACTAATGGTCCAAGTGGTCAATTAATGGTCCATTAATGGTTCAAGTGGTCCATTAATGGTCCAAGTGGCCCATTAATGGTTCAAGTGGTCAATTAATGGTCCATTAATGGTTCAAGTGGTCAATTAATGATCCATTAATGGTTTAAGTGTTCCATTAATGGTCCAAGTGGTCAATTAATGGTCCATTAATGGTTCAAGTGGTTCATTAATGGTCCAAGTGGTCAATTAATGGTCCATTAATGGTGCAAGTGGTCCATTAATGGTCCAAGTGGTCCATTAATGGTTCAAGTGGTCCATTAATGGTCCAAGTGGTCCATTAATGGTCCAAGTTGTCCACTAATGGTCCAAGTGGTCCATTAATGGTCTAAGTGGTCCATTAATGATTCAAGTGGTCCATTAATGGTCCAAATGGTCCATTAATGGTCCAAATGATCCCCTAATAGTCCAAATCGTCCACTTCTCAATCCAAATGACCCAAAATAAAAAATCTAAACATGTTCTTTTTTCCTGCAAACATTCATGAATCCTTGAAAAAGAGAAACCTCACCTCCATCACCTCCCAACTGAATTGTGTTCCACTTATCTCCCTCTCTCTCTCTTTCTCTTTCTATCTCTCTTCATTCCTCGAATCACTCAACCGACACAAATAAAAATGAAAACTAAAACTACATTCTCCAACAGATGCAGTAAACTGGTAGAGAAGCAGTCATTTGGCCCTGGTATCGCCCACCTGCGTATAGAGAATGCCGGTGAAATACAACTTGGCCCCCACGCACTACGTTCTCGTGGTCTACAACAGTTAGAATCAATAACAATCGTTGACACACGTATCTCACATCTCGATAGAACAGCATTCGATGGAATTCCTTATCTATTCGCTGTTAATTTGAGCCGCAATGGAATAATAGATATACATCCAGATACATTCCAGAATAACACGCAATTGAGTCTCTTGACGATTTCTGGTCATCCATTCTGGAGAAATTGGACAGTTAATAAGGACTATCTTCTAGATGCTCAAAGTGTAACGGAATTAGACTTTTCATGGAACTCTATGCCAACACTTCCACCATCAGCCTTCAAAAAAATGCCAAATCTCGCTTATCTCAATCTGAAACAAAATCGACTCAGTAAAATCGATAAACAGATTTTTGAACAATTGGATTCCTTAGTTGAACTCGATCTTTCCGGAAACATTCTATCCGATTTACCCACCGATATCTTTAAGGACAAGGCCCTCCAGACTCTTAGAATATCCGAAAATTACTTTACAACATTAGAATCAATCAATGCAACGCAATTAACCGTTCTTGATGCCTCAAGCAATCGAATCAAAGTAATCGCAAAAGATGATCTCGCAGGTGTTCCATCACTGGACCAATTGATCATATCGTGGAACGGTTTGAGAAGAATTCACCCCCACTCATTCGCTCATTTGGACCAACTCGATTATTTAGACATCAGCAACAATCGTTTAACCTCCTTCACCGAACATCATTTAAGAAACAACCCACGTCTCCAGATTCTCCTCATGAGCGATAATCCAAGTTTACGAAGTCTTCCGATCTTCAAGATGAACGGTTTGGAATACGATGCCTACAGCGTCTACAGATTCGAAGCAGCCAATTGCGGATTAGAGTTCGTTAAAGAGGGGACATTCGACGCAATGCCAGCACTAACAAAGCTCAATTTAGCTAGAAACAAGCTGACTGGACTGCCCAAAGGTTTGCTGGAGCCATTGAGCTCTTTGCGAGAACTGGACCTCTCCGGAAATCTCATCAGCACGATTCCTCCTTCTATGTTCCACGGAGCAGTCACTCTAACGAAGTTAAGTTTAGCGAAAAATCCTTTGAGGACACTTCAAGTCACGCCGTTTTTGCAGGCTCCAGGATTATCGAGATTAGACGTCAGCAAGTGCGAGCTGAAACGAATCTGGAGCGAGGCTCGTCAACCCATGAAGTCTCTGAGATTCTTATCGGTTCGAGGTAACAAACTGGGGAGAATTACAGTAGAAGAGCTTAAGGCAATGCCTAAATTATCTGGGCTTGACGCATCCCAGAATCCGATGATCTGCGATAATGAGTTTAATGACGCTATTCAATGGCTGATTAGCCATGGAATTACGCCGATGGAAACGCTTAAGTATATCAGTAATCTTGGCAATGCTGAGGAATATGCGGAGGCTGAGGGCGTCACGCAATGGACCGATCTCGCCAAAATGATCTGCAGTGACGAGTCTGATGGACCACCATCCAGAATCCCAACTGGTCCAATCCTTCCTCCAATTGATAAATTGCTGCCTGATGATACTGATGACGAGCATAATTCGGAAATCTCGAAGGACGAGTTGGAGGAGGACATCACGAGGATAACGACCCTTGATCATGGTCAAAGGATCGATGATATTGGGGATGCTTGGTTGGAGGTGGACAAGGCCGAGGATCTGGACGAATACGATCAATCTTCGATGAAGGAGATTATCGTTGCTAATGCTTGGTATGACGGTGCCATGTGGTCCGTTTTGATCATTGCGTTCGCAACACTTGCGGTTCTTCTTATTGTTATACAATTCGCGAGGTGCATGGCCAACAGAAGAGGTCGTGGACCGGTTCTTAGACCTCCAATGATCTTGCGTCAAGGTCTAGTTGATAATAAGAATTGTGGACTCGTTTATAAGCCACTCCAGGAGGAAATTCCAACACCTCACATGCCTAAACGAGGCAGTTTCTATTCCAGCAGTACCTTCCATTACGATAAAATCGTACCAGAAAGCGTCTGATACGATTAATTCCATTATTGAAGATAATTAAAAAAATAAAAAAGGAACTTAATATTTTACTTAATATTTACAGAAAGAAATTAGAAGGTTTAATTTTTTTTTAGGTAAAAATTTAAATACGTTTTTTTAATTATTCCGTTTAAGCCAATAAGAACAAAATCAAATTTATGGATGATTTGATTGATCTTCAGGATATTCATAATTTAAATTTTCTTTTTTTTTCCAATTTTTATTAGTTATTTCATTCAATATGATCAAATTATGCTGAATGGACCAAAATGGGTCTGGAGGCAATATTAATAAAAAAAATGATCAAAATGAATGGAAAACACTGTATGTACGTGCCTTACAAACTGAAGACAAATCAACTTTTTTTTTTTTTTTTTAGATATCAGTACAGTTTTATTTTTTTTTTTTTGTACTGAAAATGGGAATAAGTATTCGACTATCATTCGATTAATTATTAAAACGCTTAATTATTAAATGAAAAAAAAATGCATAGGAAATATTCTTAAGACTACTCTGTCGTATCAGATGTTAATCTGCTTCACATTATCCGCTGTAAATAATTACGTGTAATGATTTTAATGAAAATTATATATATTAGTACTTAAATTAATGTTTTTTTCTTTATTTATTTCTTATTCCTTATTTTAAATTATTTATTAAGGTAATTTTAAAGGTAAAAATTAATTTAAGAAAAATTTGGTATTTTTTTAATGTCATTTTATTTTATTGAATCAGTGTTTTTCTTTCCTTCGAATTTTTTTTCCTTTTTTTTTTACAAATACATAATTAATTTAACTGCCATGGCATGATCGATAAAATGGTGGCTTTTTTTTTGTTAAGACAACGTAAATTAACGATAATAAATTAAACATGCATTATTAATACAAAATCACAAATATCACTCGTCGTTATGTTCATGGATCATTTTTTTTTATAATTACTTAAATTAATTTATAAAATTAGAAAAATTAATAATCAATTGTTTCGACTATAAAGCGAGAGAATTAGATTTAATTGAGAGACAAAAAAAAATTATAAAAAAAAATTTAAAGAATTATTATTTTAATTTCTCTTTTGATGATTTAACTGAATTGATTTCGTTAAATTGTGAAGAAAATCGTAGGAAATCTTTTTTTAACTAGAAAACCTCTTTCATAATTATTGCTAAACGAATTCATGATTTTCCGCTAATGCGATCGAAGAAAATATTAATTATTAAACGTTTATTAATATATAAATAATTAATTTTCTTTCGATGTATCAACGGAAATTTATGTTTTCGATTTAGTAAAAATTGATGAAATTGGAATTTAGTTTAAAAAAAATCATGATTTATTTAATCATGATTTAATTAATTAGGGACAATTTTTTTTCACGTTTTTCAATTTTTTCAGACTTTGTGGCCACTTTAAGAAGTCATGAAAGATGGTATTATTCAGTTTTCATCATAAAAAGAGTTTATATTCGACTAAGTATAAAGAAAAAAGTTTGTCTCTAAATTAACTCTACTCCTCTAGTCTCAACAATTGAAATTATTTGCAATAATTGATACAAAAATAACTTAAATTAAAAAAAATCAGAGTTCTATCGCCTCAAGCGAGTGTTTCCCCTATTAATCTAAAAAATCTTTTTTTTTCATTTTTTCTTCCTTTTTTTTTCTTAAAATTTTATATGAAGAATTGATTTTCTCGAGTCCATCAATAAATTTAAAAAAAAAATAAATGTAAAATTCTCTCTATGTTAATTTAATACGTGTCTATTGTATGTCGCAGAAGTGTCATCGCAAGTCTGCGACCCTGTTCACAGAAGAGAAGATATGAGTGTGGTGTTCCTGAGACTCTCCTTGGCTCCCTAATTAAACAAATAACAAGAAAAAACCAAAATTAATTATTTTGTAATATTAAATCTATTCAGCAAGAATAATCGAGATAGAAAAAATTTTATAGAAATTTTTTTTTGTAAAAAAATGAATTAATTCGAAAAAATATTTCTATAAAAATTTCTCTGTTTCGATTATTTCGAAAGATAATTTTTTATGTCATTAAATATTGAAAAAATAACATGAAATGCCAGAATAATTAATAAAAATCATAGAAATTAATCCAATATTTAATTATTCAAGGATATTATTTTTGGAATCATGGAACGTTGGAAAATATAAATTTAACAATACTAAATAATTGTCAAATAAAATTGTTCATTCAACAATTATTTAGTATTGTTAAATTAATATTTCCCAACATCCCATGATGCCAAAGCTAATAATTCAAACATGAAACTAAGAAACATAATTAATAATTCAAAATTGCTGAATAAGCCCACAAAGGGTTTGGAAGCTAATAAAAAAAAAAAAAAATTATTAAAAAATATTTCAAAAAAACTAATAATTTTCCAGATAATTAACAATAATTATACAGATTTTTACTTACACTTGAAAAAGTTCGTACTTAGGTTGTCCCTGAACAGTCGAAAAATGGCTAAAAAAATCAGCCAGTGGATAGCCATTGTTGGCTGCCTGATTAATGATCCACTGATTTAAAGATCTCAATGCAATGAATTGACTCGGTTGAGTCATCCAGGAAATATTCCCTAACGGTGGAATTGTGCACAGAGTAATTGCTGCAGCAGAATAAGCAAATTTGGTACTCAAGATACCCAGCAAGTCTTCATAATCCTCAGTTATCTCACTGGCACTTCTCCCTTGATAGATGTCTTCTGCACCAAGCATAATGACCAGTTTATTTGACATGACATCCACTTCTTCCAGTGCTCTTTTGCAACTGGCAATAGACTGACCACTAATGCAAAGACCTGCATGTAAGGGTCCATTCTTAAAATCTCTCCAAATGGGTTGATGCAGATTTCGAATGGCCAGTTGGAGGAAGAAATCATCTCCTATCAACTGACCATTGCTACTCAAAGGAGTCTGGATGACTCGACGATTTTGAGGAGGATCTGTCCTTTTTGGGGCACCTTGATGTTCTCTGGAAGAAGGGGAGGATAATCCTGTTGATGGATTTCCACTGTCGTCGGAGGTGTTTACATCGCGATGTTGCTCGAATAATTGTCGTCTGCTCTGTCGACGAATCTGGGACGTTGCTCGACGATTTATCAGTCTTTTGTCTGCAGGCTGGACCATCCGATCTTTTGGATGTCGTCTAGCGTCACTTCGAGCTCGTTGTTTGGTCACCATATCGGTGATGTGACCGAGCTTCGGGTCATTCTCCAGGATGTACACTAATTCACCATTTCGATTTTTTCGAATTTTTATTTCTTTGACAGATTTGATTAAGTCGTGGAGATCATGGTGAGAGTCGAGGTCCTCTGATGCGAGAGAGGCTACTTCAGCTGCAAAATTGAGAAAAATAAATAAATTACAAAATAATTGAATTATTTGTAAGGGAGTATTGGGTGAAGAGGACACAGAGTTTTCGATTTTACGAACTGTTTATAGATTATTTTTATTATTTCGTGAAATTATTTTCTTATTATTTTGTTAATGTCACGAAATAATGAAAATGAAATGAAAAAGAAAGACTTTTTAGTTTTTATGGTTTATCATGAAATTAGTTTGAAATCAGGGGAAATATTTGAGATAGAATTTTTTTGATGATTCCATTGAAAAGCTGAGGAAATTTCAGATGAAAATCATAAGTCGAAATTTTTTTTTTCGATTTTTTAAAGAAATTGATTTTTTGGTCAAGATTTGAAGGTAAAATCCTTTCTGTTTTCGAAAAAATTCACTTTTTCGAGGATATCTCCGGTTCTATGGGTCGTAGCGACCTGGGGTTGATCTTAAATGAAAGATGAGATCATTTGCTATCGATGCATGTGGTTTTGGAAAAGAAATTATCGTTTTTTGAGGTATTTATAGGCCGAAAACTGATTTTCACAAAAGTGCCCAAAAATGTCTGAAAAATCGATAATTTTTTTTTTGAATCCACTTAAATTAATGGAAAATGATCTCACTTTTCATTTAAGATTGACCCTAACTCGTTACGACCAATAGAACCGAAGATATTCATGAAAAAGTGAAAAAAATCGAAAATCGAAGGGATTTGACTCCTTATGCATTCCCAGAAAAATTCAAATTTTCAAAAAATGAAAAAAAAAAAAATTTAAACACACGTTTTCCACCGAAAATTTCCTCAGCTTTTCAATGGAACCATCAAAAAAATTCCATCTCAAACCGTTCATTAAAAAATCCCCATTTTACCCCACTTTCCTCTATTTATCTATTAATTTATATGAAAAATCTGTTTGAATTCAGGGGAAATATTCGAGATAGAATTTTTCTGATGATTCCATCGAAAAGCTGAGGAAATTTTAGATGAAAATCATAGGTCAAAAATTGTTTTTCTCTAATTTTCAAAAAAATTGAATTTTTTCGTGAAAATTTGGAAGTAAAAAAAATTCGAATTTTCAAAAAAAAAAAAAGAAAAACAAATTTAAATACACGTTTTCCACCGAAAATTCCCCCAGCTTTTCAATGGAACCATCAAAAAACTTCTATCTCAAACCGTTCATTAAAAAATCCCCATTTTACCCCACTTTTCTCTCTTTTATCTATTAATTTATATGAAAAATCTGCTTGAAATTAGAGGAAATATCCAAGATAGAATTTTCCTGATGATCCCATCGAAAAGCTGAGGAAATTTCAGCTGGAAAACATAGGTCAAAAGTTTTTTTTCTCTAATTTTCAAAAAAATTCAATTTTTTCGTAAAAATTTGGAGGTAAAAAAAATTCGAATTTTCAAAAAAAAAAAATCGAAAACACGTTTTCCACCGGAAATTTCCTCAGCTTTTCAATGGAGCCATCAAAAAAATTCCATTTCGAACCGTTTAATAAAAAACCCCCCATTTTACCCCACTTTCAGCGATTTTTCTATTAATTTATTTAATTTATATGAAAAAAACTCACATTCTAGATCACTAACAGGCAAGCCGCCTTTTGCAGCAGCAATTGCGGATTTTAAAACCCTTATAATGTCCTCGGGACTTTTTTCTAACACTGGCCGCACCATTTTTCAAAAGAATCTCCTTCTGCGACGTGAGAGAACTTTTTTCTAGAGAACGAGTGATGCCAATTTTCGTCCTCACTGGTTTTTATAGCCATCGAAGGATTATCCCTTCCCCCCAACTTAATCCGCGAATCCTCAGAAAAATTCAATGAAGAATGTGCTCGAATTCTTCAATTCTCCGAATTTTAACGCGTAAACATCTGAAAGTGGATCGATATCCTCGAATTACTTCAAGTCGAATAAAATTCATGAAATAATTTCATTCAAAAATTCTCAAGTAAAAATTTAATATTCAATATTTGAATTTAATGGATGATTAATTGATTTTTTAATTAAAAATGACGACTGTGGGAATCAATGGCTTTGGAAGAATCGGAAGAATGTGTTTGCGCGCCTGTTTGGAGCAAAATATCGACGTAAAAAAATAAATTACATGAAATAACGATTTTTTTACAATTAATTTGAATTTTTTTAGGTAAAACTCATTAATGATCCCTTTATTTCAACGGATTACATGGTTTATTTATTTAAATTCGACTCGACTCACGGCACTTTCCCGCAAAATGTTGATTTCGAAAGAAATACGTTATTAATTGGCGGTAAAATAATTTTTTTTAAATTATGAATTTAAAATTATTTTAAATTGCGAAATTAAAGGGAATTTAATTTGAATTTATTTCAGAAATTTCTATAATAACATCGCAGGAAAAAGATCCATCGAAAATAAAGTGGAAACAGCATGGGGTCAATTTTGTTATTGAAGCGACTGGGGTATTCACAACACTGGACAAAGCCAGTGTGAGTATTGAAATAATCGACAAGAATTAAAAGAAAGTGGGGAAAAGTGGACCTCCGGTGTGACATGATTGGGGATTTTTTTTGGGGGTCAAGGAGTTTGTGGAAAAATCTGAAAAAATTTGAGGAGATGCTGCAACATGTCTTTATTGTTGGTGAATTTTTTCAAATTTTTCCGAAAATGCGCTCTCTCTAAAAAAAAATCGCAAATCGTTTTGAAACGCAAGTCCATTTCGCTCAAGTCTTCTCTGAATTTCTGAGAATTTTATTTTGATTTAAATTTATAAGAAAATAGAAATTGAGAGAAAATTGAGATATTTTTAAATGGTTCATGGTTTTGAATTTGTCCTTGAATCAATTTAATTTTTGCGATTAATAATTTTTTCACAAATGAAACTAAAAAAAGAAGATATCTGACAATTTTTAGATTTTTTCTCTTTTAATAGGTGAATTATGAAAAAAAAAAGAAAAATGTGCACGTGTCAAAAATTAAAAAATGAATCTTAAAATTTTAAAATTTAATTTTGAAAATTTAATTTTTTAATTTTTAAATTTTTAAATTTTTAAAGTCAATTTTAAAACTTTTGAATTTATTAGTGCTAATTTTTCTTTTTTTTTTTTCAATTTATTCTTTTAAAAAAATTCGCAAAATTGTCAGATGTCTGCTAATTTTATTATAATTTTCCCGCAGTTGCATATAGATGGAGGAGCAAAAAGAGTAGTGATAACAGCACCTTCAACAGATGCTCCAATGTACGTTTACGGTGTTAATCACTGCTGTTACAATCCAAAAAAAGGTGCAGTCATTTCTGCAACATCCTGCACGACCAATTGTGCTGGACCTCTGTTAAAAATAATCAATGACAAATTCGAAGTGTTGGAGGGAATGGTGACGAGCATTCATGCAACTACAGCCACTCAGAAAACTGTTGATGGACCAACTGGAAAAGTTCGAACTCTTTTTAATTAAATTAAAAGAAAAAATTAAAGAATTCATGCGATTATGAAATTTTCAGAAAAATCGATTTCATTCTATAATCAATTAAAAAAAAAATATTTCGGAATTTAAGCGAGATAAGGCGATTTCGCTCTGATCCTTTTATTCATAGCTCTTAAAATTGTCTACAAAAAAAAGAATTAGGGAAAAAAGGGCGTATCTCCATCATTCTCTGAGATATTGGAAGAAAAATAGTGATAAAATTAAATCAATTTATCTGAAAAATTCATTAAATTTTTAATTTTTTGTAGATTTTTTCTAAAAATATTTTTTTAATAAGTGAATTTATAGGAAATTATCGAAAGACAATAAGAGGTCATAAAAAAGATTCAATAAATCCTTGCAATTAGGTTGATAAATCCTTGAAAACCGCATTATCTTCTCGATATTTCCCAAATAATTGACTTTTCCTCTCATTTTAACTCATTCCTACTTAATAAAATTACTTTTTTACCATAATTCTATTTAATTCGTGCATAAAGTTGTGGAGAGATGGAAGAGGCTGTCTTCAGAACATAATTCCAACATCAACGGGTGCTGCTAAATGTTTATCAAAAATAATTCCTGAACTGAAGGATAAAATTTCAGCAATAGCATTTCGAGTTCCAATAGCGAATGTTTCCCTCTGCGACATGACTTTAAGGTAAAAAGCCCAATAATTCCTTTTTATTTATCAAGATAAAAATAAGTGAGAATAATGAATAGGCCAACTATAATGGGCCAACTCCAACAATAAAATGAAAATAAGTAATTTCACCTTTTTTCTTGTCCATAAAAGAATCAATAAGCCAGTGACTTATGAAGAAGTTAAAAGAGCCATGAAAAACGCCTCAGAATCGTCTTTGAAGGGAATTTTGCAGTACACAGATGAAGACGTTGTCTCCTCGGATTTCAATGGATCCAGATACTCTTGCATTTTCGATGCAAAAGCAGCAATTCCACAAACCAGTACCTTCATAAAAATTGTTGCCTGGTACAATTACCTTCTAGACCTCAATAAATTTCCATAGAATGAGTTCGAAGGAAATGTTGACACGAATTATCTCCAATTTTCTTAGGTACGATAATGAGTGCGGCTACGCCCACAGGATCGTTGACTTAATCAAGTACATGAACGAAGTGGACGAGGGAAGAAGCTGCAGTGCAGGTCAAACAATTGCTGAAGAAGATCCATGAAAAAGCCACAATTGTCACTAAAAAAAATAAAAATCATTGAATATTCACGATTTGAAAAAATATTTTTTACTAGAAAGTTTAATTTTTTTTAATGATTATCTTGATAGTATATTTATTTATACTGAAAATAGCAGACTTCTGACAATTTAACGTTTTTTTTGCATTTAAGGGAAAAGTAATGGAATAAATTGAAAAATAAGTACACGTAGAAAATTGAAAAATCTGCGAATTTTTGAAGAAAAAAAATTTCAAAGTAATTTATTTCTTTAAAAAAATCCAAAAAATTGTTGAGTGTCTGTTTTTTCTTTTAACAAATAAATGATTTTTAAAAAATTCAAAATAAGCATATATAGGACATTCAAAAAGTCTATAGATGCGGATTTTTCAAATTATTTTTTTAAATAATGGTTTCATTTTAAAAAAAATTGGCAGATGTCTGTTTTTTCTTTTAACAAATAAAAGATTTTAAAAAAATTAAAGATAAGCATGTATAGGACATTCAAAAAGTCTATAGATGCGAATTTTTTAAATAATATTTTTATGCAATGATTTATTTAAAAAATCAATCCAAAAAATTGTTAGATGTCTATTTTTCTTTTAACAAATAAATTATTTTTAAAAAATTGAAAAATGACCACATATAGAACACTTAAAAAGTCTGTAGATGCGGATTTTTCAAATAATATCCTTATACAATGATTTAATTAAAACAAAAATCCAAAAAATTGTTAGATGTCTGTTTTTTCTTTTAACAAATACATCATTTTTAAAAAAATTAAAAATAAGCACATATAGGACATTCAAAAAGTCTATAGATGTGGATTATCCAAATTAAATTTTTATACAATGATTTAATTTAAAAAAAAAAACAAAAAATTGTTATATGTCTGTTTTTTCTTTTAACAAATACATGATTTAAAGAAAATCAAAAATAAGCACATATAGGACATTCAAAAAGTCTAGAGATGCGTATTTTTCAAATAACATTTTTAAATAATGATTTAATTTTTGAAAAATCCAAAAAATTGGCAAATGTCTGTTTTTTCTTTTAACAAATAAATGATTTTCAAAAAATTCAAAATAAGCACATATACGACATTTAAGAAGTCTATAGATGCGAATTTTTCAAGTAATATTTTCAAAAAATAATTCAATTAGAAAAAAAAAAAGAAAATTGGCAGATGTCTGCTTATTCCATTAAAATCTAATTTTATTGTCTATCCTCCCTTCAAAATCTTTTGGAGTAAAAAAAAATGCATTTGAATTCACCGCGTTGGTAACCGCACACGTGGCCCCGAACACATCCGAAAATAGCCGACCAATAAAAACCAATAAAATTGCACCTCCTACAGCGCATAATCCAGTGATGAACTATACACACCTATACACACACACTACACACACTAACCCAGGCCTTTTATATTTCCGTTCTTGTCCTTCAATTGACACTACGCCCGTAGCCATTCGTAGCTTCTGAGCATCGTACCGGTACACTTCGCAAATTATTACGTAAGTCATTTTTTTATAAAATAAAATATCAATTATCATATTCATGCATTGCGATTATAAAATAAACATTAAAATCACGAAAATCGCACTTTTTTCGCGTTCATCGCCATTAAATTAAATTAAATAATCAATTTTATTCCAAATTAATTCGAAAAAATTACGTGCACGACATTAGACTCAAAATAGTTCTTCAATGTCACGAATTTTTGCCCCCCCCCTTTTTTGCAACAATTATCTAATAAACATTAACAATTCAATGGTTTTTTCAATAAAAAATTGAAAAATCGATTGCGCGGGACTTCGGCCGTTTTTCTTCTGAAATTCAAAAAAACGTGGCACATAAAATAGAAAAAAAATGATTTAATTATCAATTTGTATTAATTTTAATTGATTTAGTCTAATGTTTAAATAAACTTACAACATTGAAATCATGTCATAATGTCTGCGATGATGCAATTGTCATCCCTGATTTTTTTTTTTCATCTAAAACCGGTGACAAGGACAGATGATCTTGAGGTGACGCCATTGTCATTTTATTTGCCGGTTAATTTTTCTCTGAAATAAAGAAGGAATTATTTTATTTATATTTTTTGAAATTGTGGGGAAATGTTGAATTGATGGATTTAATGGATTTGATGGCATTGGGGTGGTTTTAATGAATTAATTGGGGTTTTTTTTTGGTACTCACGTTGTGTTCGTTGGGAATTAAAACGTGACATGCTCAGCAATATCGACCCATTTTCGTGACGCTGAGAGTGGAGGGCACACACAGTATGGCTGACGGTTTTAAGACATATATATATGACGAAGGGACGAATTTTCGTGACCTTGACTGACCTCTAGCACTTGATAATGATTTTTAATATAGTTATTTGGCAATTTTAGACTTGGAAGAGATGAATGATCTTTTTATTAATCTCTCTTTATTAATTTCGTGATAATGGAAAAAAACTATACTGAAAATATCAAAAATTGGACAATTTTCAGTTTTTTAAAAATTATTTTATCATAAATAAATTATTTTTAAAATAATAAAAATTATGAAAATCTAGAAAATTCAAAAAACTATGAGTGCAAATTTTTTTGACATTTTTAAAAATAATAATTGATTTGTTCAAAAAAATGTAAAAAAATATTGGATATCTGTTAATTTTCAGTATTATTATTATTATTAAAGAGCAGATATTAACTATTCCTCCTTATTTTTTTAACAATTAAATTATTTGGAAGAAAATCAAAAAATTTGCACGTATCCAATATTTAAAAAACTACAAGTGCAAATTTTATAAATATTTTTTAAAAAATAATTTATTTGTTTAAAAAAATTGAAAAAAATGATTAGATGTCTGTTAATTTGCATTATCATTATTATTATTATTCAATAGCAGATATTAACTATTTCTTTTTTTTATTTTTTTAACAAATAAATTATTTGAAAAAAAAACAAAAAATTTGTACATTTACAAAATTCAAAAAACTAAAAGTGCAAATTTTTTGAATATTTTTTTTTTATCATAATTCATTTGTTAATTTTTTTAAAAAAATCTCAAAAAATTGTGGGAAATACAATAATATTATTTTTATTATCATTTTGTTGCCTTGGAAATAAAGGGGCGTAAGTCCTATAATTATAGATAACACTTACGCCCCTTTGTTTCTAAGGCAAATATTCAAATTTCATTTCTTCTATAAAAAAAAAAAATTTCTTCAATTTATTTCTAATAAAATTTTTCATGGATAAAAAAATTAGAAAAAAGAGAATAATCGATTGCAGCAATTTATCCCAAGAAAATGCGATTTTATAAATGATTTTCCCTTTTTTTTCTATCTAGTTTCACATTGTATCGAGCAATGGACCTTGAAAATATCGTCATTCAATACTCGATTGCACTTTGAAAATATTTTATTGATCTTATTTGCAAGGAAAATACTCAACTTGAAACGCAACGAACATTGTAGAGATTTATTAATAATTTTACAATTAAAAATTACTTAAAATTAATTCTTTGCTTCAGAAAATAAATGAAGAGTTTATCATACATTGATAATTGTATCAGTAACTGACGTAAGAATGAATCGAAATTAAAATGTTTCGTTTCTCAAGATAATTTTATGAAAGAATTGTTTTTCGCGTCAACATAATTTTAAAAACCCACCATTTTGAATGTTAATTAATGATTTCATTGAATATTCTGTCTATTAATCAAATTGAATCACTTTTTCCCTCTTGAAATTATTTATTATTTATCATTGATTGTTTATTATTATTATTATTAATTATTAATTATTATTATTTATTTATCATTATTTATTTTGTCAATTTATCTACAAAAACTGAATATTTTCGCATTTTTTTAAATTATTTTTTGAATTTTTTTTGCAGATTTTAAACCAAAAAAAAATCAATCATGAGTAAAATTGGAATCAACGGATTTGGACGTATTGGACGTCTCGTCCTGAGAGCTTCCCTCGAACGTGGTGGACAGGTAAAAACTATATAATAATAATAAGAATTATAAAACGTTACCTTAGAGCCAAAAGGGCGTAAGTGCTTATCTTTGTGCAAAGCACTTACGCCCCTTTTTTTCTAAGGCAATGAGAATTAATAATGAAGAAAATTATAATGAAAATAGCAAAAATCTGACAATTTTTCATTTTTTTCATTTCTTGTTCATAATAAATTCTTTTCGAAAATTAAAAAAAATTATGTATATACGAAAAATTCAAAAAATTCCAATTGCAATTTTTTTAAATGTTTTTCATTAAAATTTATCTGTTTAAAAAAAATGCAGAAAATTGTTAGATGTATGCTGATTTCGTAATCATGAAAATAATGCTGAAAATAGCAGATTTCTGACAATTTTGAGTTCTTTCCATTTTTTTTCCTAATAAATTATTTTTGAAAATTAAATAAAATTATGCACATGTGGAAAATTCAAAAAATTCCAAATATAAATTTCTTTAACATTTTTTTAATTATAATATATTTGTTTAAAAAAAACTGAAAATTGTTGAATGTGTGCTAATTTCATCATCATTGAATAAAATTGCTAATTAAATCTTTAATCTTTTTTTTCAGGTCGTTGCTGTCAATGATCCATTCATTGGTCTCGATTACATGGTCTACATGTTCAAATATGACTCAACCCACGGAAAATTCAAGGGTGAAGTAAAGGCAGAAGGTGGTTGTCTCGTTGTCAATGGTAACAAAATCCAAGTATTCAGTGAGAGAGACCCAAAAGCAATTCCATGGGGCAAAGCTGGTGCTGAATATGTTGTTGAGTCTACTGGTGTCTTCACCACCATTGCTACAGCCTCTGTACGTCAAAAAATCATTATTCCTCCTCATTAAAATTTTTTTAATTTTTAAAAAATTAAACTTTTTTTTTTTTATTGTAATTATTTCTTTTCATTAAAAAAAAATTAATCATCCATTAATCATTGATTTGCTTGATTTCAGGCTCATTTGGAAGGTGGAGCCAAGAAAGTCATCATCTCAGCACCTTCAGCTGATGCACCAATGTACGTTTGTGGTGTCAATCTCGACACCTATGACCCAAGCCACAAAGTTGTGTCAAATGCATCATGCACAACCAATTGTCTCGCTCCACTCGCCAAAGTCATCCACGATAACTTCGAAATTGTTGAGGGTCTCATGACAACAGTCCATGCTACCACTGCCACCCAGAAGACAGTTGATGGACCATCAGGAAAGGTAAAGAAATTATTGAGACTGGAAATAGCAGACAATTAGGAGAAGGTGGGGTAAAATGGACACACGGGTTGATTTTGCTATTTTATACTATGAAATTTACTCGGAATTGATGGAAATATTGGCGATAGGCTTTTTCTGATGATTCCATTGGAAAGCTGAGGAAATTTCCCATGGAAATCATATGTCGGAAGTTTTTTTTGGAATTTTTCAAAAATTTCATTTTTTGCTCAAGATTTGAAGGTAAAAGTCTTCTGTTTTTGAAAAATTTCAGGTTTTCGAGAATATTTCTGGTTCTATTGATCGTAGCGAGCTGAGGTTGATCTTAAATGAAATGTGAGCTCATTTCCCATCGATTTATGGGGTTGAAAAAGAAAAACATCAATTTTTTCAAGTACTTATAGGGCAAAAACTGATTTTCAGAAAATGACCCATAAATATTTGAAAAATTGATTTCAAAAAAAATTTGAACCACATAAATCGATGAGAAATGAGCTCACCTTTCATTTGAAATCAACCCCAGGTCGCTACGACCAACAGAACCAGAGATATCGCCGACAAAGTGAATTTTTTCGATTTTCAAGAGGAAAACCCCTTCAAAACGTGGCCAAAAAAGTGAAATTTTCAAAAAATTGAGAAAAAAAATTTAACACATGTTTTTCACCTAAAATTTTCTCAACTTTTCAATGGAATCATTAAAAAAATTCAATCTCGAACCGTTTAATTGAAATCTCCATTTTACCCCATCTTCCCCCAAAAATTTTGAGTCCCTTTTTTTCTCAGCAAATAAATTATTTTTTAAAAAACGAAAAATATGCACATTTAGAAAATTGGAAAAACTACAAGTGCAAATTTTCCAACAATTTTTTTTGCAATAATTTATTTATTAAAAAAATATCAAAAAAATTGTTAGATGTATCCCATTTTTTATAATTCATAAAAAATTCCATTTCCCCTCTTTCCCCTAAAAAAATGGACCAACAACTATAATTTTTCCTTTTTTTTTAATTATTTAGCTGTGGCGTGATGGACGTGGTGCTGCCCAAAACATAATTCCAGCTTCAACTGGTGCTGCCAAAGCTGTTGGCAAAGTAATTCCATCATTGAATGGAAAATTAACTGGAATGGCATTCCGTGTACCAGTTGCCAATGTATCAGTAGTTGATTTGACCTGTCGTCTTGGCAAACCAGCATCATATGATGCAATTAAAGCCAAAGTCAAGGAAGCAGCTGAGGGACCACTCAAAGGTATTCTTGGCTACACCGAGGACGATGTTGTATCATCTGATTTCATTGGTGACAATCACTCAAGTATTTTCGATGCAAAGGCTGGAATTCCATTGAACGATTCATTTGTCAAATTGATTTCATGGTACGACAATGAATTTGGCTACTCAAGCCGTGTTATTGATCTCATCAAGTTCATGCAGACCAAGGATCAATAAATGATGAGATAAAAAAAAAAAACATTTTGAGATTAAAAATGTTGAAATAATTCCTTGTCAATAATATCAGTTTTGGCTAACGTAGTGTTGTCAGCCAAAAAAATAAGCAGAAAACGTTTTTTTTTTCTAATTACCAGAAAATTCTTGAAATTAAGGAATTAAATTATAATTAGAGTCATCGTGAGAGCGCGATGCTAGAGCAGGCTCTGGAAATCAGTTTTTTTTTTCTTAATTACCATTTTTTTCTTCTTTTTAATCTGTAATCAATCATTCGGATGTTTAGCTGATTGTCGAAGTAATGATTGTTTAATTGAGGAAAAAAAATGTATTGACAACACTTGTAATTCTACGTTAATTCATAATAAACGAAAAACACGATGTTACAACAATTATATTATGATCTAATTAATTTCAGTCTTTAATGCAGTAGTTACTGCGTTTTTCGTTCCAATAAATAGCTACGTCGACGACTCCGGAGGAGAGGAAGAAATCAGTGGCAACGATGTTGGATGTTGCACTCCAGTCGCTGTACCATTGGGGAACAAGTGCACCTACTTCATCTGCCCATTTTCGGAGTTTACTTTTTCCTACTGGTTTTAGTGCATCGGGAATACCGGATGCTGCATCGTGAGTTAACTCTGTCATTGCTGCATAAGGATAAGAAAAGTCTCCTTGAGAGCTAAAAAATGAAAAAAACGAAAATTTATGAAAAAAAGTTCATTTTTTGGGGGAAAAAGGACTGCAAATGAAGGAGATTTTACGTGAATCCTGAATGAACTTTTTGGAGATATGAATGAAGACATTGGATGCTTCTGCAATCGCCCCAGAATTGACGAATTTTTCTCCAGAATGTGGGATGATGGTAGTCGTCAGTATCGTAAGCTATGACGAGTCTTTTATTCGACTTCCAGAAGTCTCCTAGAGTCATTGTACCACCAAAGGAAGATGCGTAAGGCTGCAAATGGGTCTCGAAGGCTTTTTCAATGTATTCTGAGAATTTTCTGTGATCCTCGCTATTTGAAAATCCTGAAAATTTGGGATTTGTAGATTAGTTTTCAATTAATCGCTGATAATTCGGGGAAAATGCGCTTTAATTTACCCGAAAAAAGCGATTAAACTATTCGATAGTCATATCTTCAGCTTGTGAATATAATTTTTTTTTCTCGAATTTCTTTTACATCAATCTCCTATTACATGAATGAGACAGAGAGAGAGGCAAATAGTTACGACTACCTTCTAATTAAAATTTCTCAATAACTATACGGTGAATTGAATATTTTTTTCTTCTATTATTTAGTTAAAATGCTGTTCTCTTCGCCAATTGTTTTTAAATAATGGGTCAATCCTGTGGTTTTTTAGTAATTTCGGTATTTCTGTCTGATTTAGGGCGTTTCATCTCCACCACTGCTATTTTCAGTAACTTTGATAATTCATATCTCATAAACTGGACGGAGAAAAATTATGAAAAAATTCAGAAAAATGTGAAAAAGTATCATCTTTTATGGGACATCGGAAAAATAAGGGGTCAACACTACTTTAAATCGAAATTTATAGTTTCGAAGACATTTAACTCACCATGTGGGAACTCTTTGAACGACAAAATAACAATTTCCTGCGTATTATTCAAAAACTCGTTGACTTGATTGATAACGTCCAGCATCGGGATCATCTGGACCCCAGCATGATTTACTGTGTACTTCTTTCCGTTCCATGACGGTCTCACGTCCAAATAACGTATTCCATACTCCAACTGCTCTTTGATGGACAAGTCCTGAGTTTGGGTCCATTTCAGAGTGTAGAATTTTGGATGAAGGATGTTGTTATCAACGGGACGAACGTAAAAGCCAGAGCCATGGGTTCCAGGAATTACTAATTGTCTTAAATTAAAATTCTCTAGTCCTGCTCGTCTTTCTTCCATCCAATGTGGTTTTGGAGATAAATTCTTCAATTTTTTAAATTCTCCATTTCGAAGAAGAGCTGCGTGATATACTCCTGAAAAAAAAATCCAATTACTTTAATGATAATGGAATTAGCACGAATTTGACAATTCTTTGGATTTTATTCGGACGAATAAATTATTATTTAAAAAAATATTTAAAAAATTCGCATATAAAGTTCTTTGAATTTTTCGCATGTTTGTATTTTTTAAATTTTTTGGTAAATAATTTATTATTTGAAGAAAAAAATCATTAAAAAATTTCGAAATTTCTGCTATTTTCAATATTGTATCATTTTAATTTGTAAATATGATTCTGCCTTCTTCTTAAAATATTGAAATCTTTCTTAAAATATTGAAATAAGTTCATACCAATTTCTGCTGATGCTGGATAAATTCCAGTCTCCACAAATCCAGTCTTATCACTTAATTCATGAGTGAAAATTGGTGATAGTGTTGGCGTTTTCTCCGGATTTCCTTTATAGAACTTAAGAACATCTCCACTAATAAAATTCGGATGATTCCAGTAAATTCGAAATTGACTCTTCTCGACAGCCGACATACTCACGATAAGTTGAGTATTTGAAAAATCTGCAGAAAAAATTCAAAAATTAATAATTTTATCAAAGTTTTCTTCTTCTAAATATTTTTAATTACCATTGGAATTATCGCAAGTTGCTGAAAATGCAACAGAAAAAATGTGCGAGCACAAAAATAATAAAATAAACGAAGACATTGTTGTACAGAGTCAGAATTCTGAATGAAATCCTGAGGGGAGATCATTATCATAATTATATGGTTACTCAGGGTCACTCCAACACTTGTGCAATTATTTCCAACCGACTGCTTTCGAAATTATTTCTTATTTATTCGGTGAATATTGATATTAAACACATTTAATGCAGTGTTAATTAGGAAAAAATCGCATAATAATTAGTGGCATTGGTGAATTTATTGATTTTTGATAAAATTTAATTAAGCAAATGATTCAATGTTAAGAAGTGTTCGATGACATTGAAGCCTTCTAATAATTTGCACAGTAAATTCTCAGAAGATAATCATCATGAAAAATTAGATTTTTTTTTATTGCTTCGCTTCACTTCATTTTCTACCATTACAATGATTGGACATTGGCGATAATTCATTAAAGTTCTTCCGCATATTTCCAGTAAAAGTCCGTTGGTTTATCTTTCAAGTTCATTCCAATAATCTCCGAAGAATCAATAATTATTATGCATTATTTAAATAAAAAAACATTTTATTCAATTTTATTATTTCGTTTTGGTAATATTTTGGGTCTAAATCCATTCAGATTGACGGATGATTGCATGATAATAAAATCAATTTATTCACCGATTTATGCAATAATACAAACATTGATATTTGCTATTATTTGTATTGAAGTAGTTATTGACAGAGGAGTAACGGAAATGTTCAATGAATCACCGGTTTATTTTGCAATGGATCATATAATTGTAGTATTGCGATTTTTTGAAATTGCAAGCAGTTGGATAGTAATGGCATTTTTTCAAAAACGTTTAATTGCAATGATTGATAAGTACAAAAGGATCAAAATCATTGAGAATAATCTTGGAATTTACACTGATGATAATTGTTATATTAGAAATTTAACAATTTACATGATATTGTTTAATTGTTTGTTCTTAATTTCTTCGTGCTGGGCAATATGGAATGCAAATAGATGGACGTTATTTGTTAATATCAAATGGTGGTGTTTTTATCATTTTATGAGAGTTATAATTTACGATGTGATACTCTTATTTGCTTATTTAGTTTTATTCGTAAGGGATAAATTCAGGGATTTGAATGATAAATTGGAATTATTGAGGCATTATGAAGAAAATGCTGAGGAGAATTCTGGAATTATTTCGGTGGGACGTAGACTTTGGTTGTTCAGTGAATTACATAGGGAAATCCATGATTTATTGGATAAAATAGTCACACACTTCAGAATTCCATTGTTAATTACAACAATTTCTCATATTATTCATTTAACTGGGAATATTTATATTTATTATCGTTACTTCAAGACTATACCGGTGAAACATTGGGATTTTCTTTATTTGACTTCTCCGGCACATTGGATTCTTATTCCAGTTGCTGCAATTATGACTATGTTGAATTGCTGCGAAGCTGTTTCGATTGAGGCGGAGAAAACTGCTCGAATACTCCATTCAATCTGGTTATCCAATGAATTACAAGCGAAGAAGTTTAATGCGGTAAATGAATAATCTGAAATTTACACTTAATTTTCACTATTAACACTTTTTCTCTTTCAATTTCAGCAATTTGATATGTTTTCACTTCAATTATTACGAAAAAAAGTTGGAGTTTCGTTGTACGGTATCATCGACATTGATCACTGCCTCTTCGTTCGTGTGAGACTCAAGAAATTTAATTTTTCTTAGCATAATAACAAAATTTCGAGGAATTCTGTGAAAAAATTATCATTAAATTCTTCAATTCCAGATGACCTGCTCAATGGTCACTTGCATAGTGATTGTCCTTCAATTCGACGACTAATTACTCACTGAAGATATTAAAAATAAATTGCAATAATCATTTGAAAAGCTCGGTTGATTGAATAAACCTTCACTCCACGAAAAATCAATAACTTTCGCTGTCACTAGGACAATTTGCCACTAATGGTTTCTTATCACTCACCTCGAACCTTCTCCATTCAATTATTTTCTGTTATATTCCCTTTTTCGATGCCCAACAGTAATAATGCATCTCTACGAAAGTTCATGGTGCTTCATAATTTTATTTTACTTGGAAAATATTCTGGGATTAAATCCTCTCAAGCTGAAGAACAATGCAATTTCGCCATCAAACTGTGCACGAATTTATTCGATATTTCAAGTAATACTATTCGGTTACGTCTGTTACAAAGTACTTGCCTACAGATTGACACGAGTAGTACCGGCTGAAACGTTAGTAATGATAATTGTTGATTTCGAAGTTGTAATTATAAAATTCTTGGAGACATCAGTAATCTGGATAACATGTGGATTTTTCCAAAATCGAATTGTTAAAATTCTCGAAAAGTGTGAAACTGTCGAAAGCATCAATCAACAATTGGGAATCAATGATAACTACGATAATTACATTAAAAAAATTCCAGTAATTGTGCTAATCTTCAATTTTTTATTCTTCGCCTCAACGATTTCATCGACTTATTACATTTATACAAAAGCTGCAGTGGCTTCGCACGTTGAATGGCCATTTATTTATCAAATAACGAGAATAGTAACTTACAATATGATTTTTTTATTTTCCTCATTAGTTTTATTCACTAAAAATAAGTTTCATGAATTAAATAAAAATTTGATGATTTTTATAACTCAGGAAACAGCAAATCAACGTTCCCAAAGGTAGATTCTCTAATTAATTAATTATTAATTGAGAAATTCATCATTTTCATTTATTCCAGAAAAGAATTGATTTTGCACGAAAAATTGAGGATTTTTCGTAAATTGCATGAAACCACGTGCGAACTCCTTGATAAAATAGTTCAACATTTTTCGCTTCCTCTTTTATTCAGTGCGATAATTTATATTGTGTACATAACGAGAAATGTTTACGTCTATTGGTTGTATTTGAAGATAAGTTGCACTAATCGTGATTTCGTTTATCTCATTTCTGTTTCTATGTGGATTGTGCTTCCAATTATGTCGATCCTAATTGTATCAAGTAGCTGCAATTCTGTGGCACTTGAAGGAAATAGAACTGCTGCAGTGCTTCACTCTTTAAAATTAACTAATTACTTCAGAAACAATGATTCTGCAATTACGGTAATAATGAACATTAATATTGACAAGAAAAGGCTTCATGAATTCATAATTTTCAGGAATACAACATTTTTTCACTTCAACTACTGGAGAAAAATATCAAAGTATCTGTATATGGTCTTTTTGATATTAATTATAGTTTCTTCATCAATGTAAGATGATTCATGCAGAATTAATTAATTTCACAAAGAATTTGAAACAATATTGAAATAATTAATCAATTATTTTCAGATTGTCGTTATGATCGTAACATTTTTAGTAATTCTCCTACAATTCGATGGGTAATGGAAGTGGAACATTAGTTGAATCATTTCAATAATGGGAAGACATAATCTCATTGAAGTTGCTTTCTAAATAATGAAAATGATCGATTATTCATTGGTGCAGCACTAAATATATTAACAACTGTGAAGTTATCATTGATTTTGTGAAGAATATGGAACAATCGATTGATATCTTCAGTTATCCTTTGTTATTCGATTCATCAACTCATTTATATAATTCAAATTGAGAATAAATTGATCATGAAGAGTCTCAGGAAAAAGAGTGAACAATATTTGAATCAATCTATTCATTATTATCTAAAAATTCTTGGATTACTTCCATTCGAAATCAGTGAAGGAAATATCTCGATAAATTCAAAGATCAGCAGGATTTATACTCTTCTTCTCAGTTTAATTTACGTAATTATTTCTATTGTTGTGATAAAGTGCAGAACAATTAAAAAATTTCCAGAGGAAACACCGACGTCAATAGTTGCTGATTTTTTCAGCATGATTTTCGAATTTTTTGCGGTTGAATCGGTTTTAATCATTTCTGCATTCTCTCAGAATGATCTTCGCATGATTATCACATCTTTTAATGATGCATCGAGATTATTCGAGAAATTTGGGATTAGAGAGAATCGAAATCAGATGATTTTGAGAACAAATTGTTGTGTCTTTGTTTTCATCGTACTCTTTGTTCTCATAGAAGTTTTTGATTGTTTTATATACGCTGATGTTAATGATGCAGAGTCAATTGTTTGGATATTTTTCGATTTCAACAAAATCGCTTATCATATTACTGCAATTTTTTTTTCTGCTTCTTTAATAAGAATTAATCGGTATTTTCGGTATATAAATGGATTAATCGACAGATTTTCTGAGAATAATCGAAGAATTCTACTAGCTGTGATTTCGAATGAAGGGTGAATGATTTTTCAGGATTTATTAAAGTTTAAAAAAAAATAATTTGCTTCTGTTCCTTTAAAAATTCACATTTTCAGAATGGACTGTTCTAACGATCCAGTACAATATCTAAATGAAATTATGAGATTTCATACTAATCTCCGGGAACTTCTGAAAATGATTGAGAAATATTTCAGAGCACCAATGTTTTTCTTTCTCTGCAAGCATTTTATCGACATTGCAGCATTCTTTTACGTTATTTGTTTGCATATAACTGACAAAAGTTTCATTCGCAATATTCCTGTATTCTCGATGTTTTTTATATGGCTGATAATTGATGTTATTGAAGTGCTCGTTGTAATTGAGACTGTCAATTCAGCTATTCTCGAGGCGAATAAAATGGGCCATATTCTTCATCGAATTACGTTGGAGAATCATTCGAATGATGTAGTGGATACTGTGAGTTCATTTTTCTCGCAATTCCGCATTTCTCCCAATTAATAATTCATAATTTTCCACATTCAGGTCAAAATTATATCTCTGAGACTTCTTCAAGAGCCAGTGGCACTTAGTTTCTATGGTCTAATTAATTTAAACCCAATGCTTCTCTACAAAGTGAGTTAAACTCTCACATTTTCATCAATTAAAATAAATTCCTCAAATATTTCAGGTATTCAATGCAATGACCACATATTTTATCATAATGCTGCAACTAGACCTACAGCATCAGTCCGAAACAACTAAAAATAATAAGCCACTTCCTTCAAAGTAACAGAAGTTTAATTCTGCAAATGATCCAATATCGACGAGTTTTCAATTGCATTGAAGCTCTATATTCATTTCCAGCAATTTCTCAAAAGATAATCATCTTGAGAAATTAGATTTTTCTTTATTGCTTCGCTCCACTTCATTTTCTACCATTACAATAATTGGACATTGACGATAATTCATTAGAGTTCTTCCGCATATTTCCAGTAGAAGTCAGTTGGTTTATCTTTCAAGTTCATTCCAATAATCTGCGAAGAATCAATAACTATTATGCATTATTTGGATAAAAAAACATTTTATTCAATTTTATTATTTCGTTTTGGTAATATTTTGGGTCTCAATCCATTCAGATTAACGAATGATTGCATGATAATGAAATCAATTTATTCACCGATTTATGCAATAATACAAACAGTGATACTTGCTATCATTTGTTTTGGAGTATTGATTGACAGAAGAGTGACAGAAGTGATCAATGAATCACCGGCTTATTTTGCAATGGATCATATAATTGTAGTATTGCGATTTTTTGAAATTGCAAGCAGCTGGATAATAATGGCATTTTTCCAAAGACGTTTAATTGCAATGATTGATAAGTACAAAAGAATTAAAATCATTGAGAATAATCTGGAAATTTACACTGATGATAATTGTTATGTTAGAAATTTTACAATTTACATAATATCATTTAGTTTTTTATTCTTAATTTCTTCATGCTGGGCAATATGGAATGCAAACAGATGGACATTATTCGTTGATGTGAAATGGTGGTATCTTTATAATTTCGTAAAAATTGTAATTTACGATGTGATACTCTTATTTGTCTATTTAGTTTTATTTCTCAGGGATAAATTTAATAATTTGAATGATAAATTAAAATCACTGAGAGATTATGAAGAGAATGCTGTGGAGAATTCTGGAATTATTTCAGTCGAACATAGACTTTGGTTGTTCAGTGAATTACACAGGGAAATACATAATTTATTGGATAAAATCGTTGCACACTTCAGTATTCCATTGTTGATTACAACAGTCTCCCACATCCTTCATATATCTGACAATATCTATATTCATTATCTTTACATTAAGAATACACCGATTAAACACTGGGATTTGTTTTATTTCACAACTCTGTCACATTGGATTCTCATTCCAATTGCTGCAATTATGACTATGTTGAATTGCTGTGAAGCTATTTCAACTGAGGCACAGAAAACTGCTCAAATACTCCATTCAATCTGGTTATCCAATGAATTACAAGCGAAGAAGTTTAATGCGGTAAATGAATAATCTTCAATTTACACTTAATTTTCACTATTAACACTTTTTCTCCTTCAATTTCAGCAATTTGATATGTTTTCACTTGAATTATTACGAAAAAAAGTTGGAGTTTCGTTGTATGGTATCATCGACATTGATCACTGCCTCTTCGTTCATGTGAGACTCCAGAAATTTCATTTTTCTTAGCAAAATAACAAAATTTCGAGGAATTCTGTGAAATAATTATCATTAAACTCTTCAATTTCAGATGACCTGCTCAATGGTCACTTGCATAGTGATTGTCCTTCAATTCGACGACTAATTACTTACTGAAGATATTTAAAAAAACTTGAAACAATATTGAAAATAAGTAATCAATCATTTTCAGATTGTGGTTACGATCGTAACAATTTTAGTCATTCTCCTAAAAATTCGATGGGTAATGGAAGTGGAACATTTAGTTTAATCATTTCAATAATGGGAAAACATATTCTCATTGAAATTGCTTTCTAAATAATGAAAATGATCGATAATTCATTGGTACAGCACTAAACAAATTAACAACTGTGAAGCTATCATTAATTTTGGGACAACATAAGTCCGAAACGACTAAAAATAATAAGCCACTTCCTTCAAAGTAACAAAAATAATTCCACTCCTCATGAAATTTAATTCTGCAAATGATCCAATATCGACGAGTTTTCGATTACATTGAAGCTTCATATTCACTTCTAGCAATTTCTCAAAAGATAATCATCATGGAAAATTAAATTCTTCTTTATTGCTTCGCTTCACTTCATTTCCTACCATTACAATAATTGGACATTGACGATAATTCATTAGAGTTCTTCCGAATATTTCCAGTGAAAGTCAGTTGGCTTATCTTTCAAGTTCATTCCAATAATCTCCGAAGAATCAATAACTATTATGCATTATTTGAATAAAAAAACATTTTATTCAATTTTATTATTTCGTTTTGGTAATATTTTGGGTCTAAATCCATTCAGATTGACGAATGATTACATGATAATAAAATCAATTTATTCACCGATTTATGCAATAATACAAACAGTGATATTTGCTATTATTTGTATTGAAATATTAATTGATAGAGCAGAGACAAAAATGCTCAATGAATCGCCGGCTTATTTTATAATGGATCAAATAATTGCAGTTGTGAGATTTTTTGAAGTTGCAAGCGGCTGGATAGTAACTGCATTTTTTCAAAAACGTTTAATTGCAATGATTGATAAGTACAAAAGGATTAAAATCATTGAGAATAATCTGGGAATTTACACTGATGATAATTTTTATGTTAGGAATTTAACAATTTACATGATATTATTTAATTGTTTATTCTCAATTTCTTCATGCTGGGCAATGTGGAATGGAAATAGATGGGTAGCATTTGTTGATATAAAATGGTGGTATTTTTATAGTTTCGTAAGAGTTATAATTTACGATGTCATACTTTTATTTGTCTACTTGGTTTTATTCGTTAGAGATAAATTCAGGAATTTGAATGATAAATTAGAATTATTGAGGCATTATGAAGAAAATGCTGGGGAAATTTCTGGAATTATTTCAGTTGGACGTAGACTTTGGTTGTTTAGTGAATTATATAGGGAAATTCATGAGTTATTGGATAAAATTGTTGCATACTTCAGTATTCCATTGTTGATTACAACAGTCTCTCATATCCTTCATATATCTGCAAATATCTATATTCATTATCTTCACGTTAGAAATATACCGGTGAAACACTGGGATTTTTTTTATTGCACAACTTTGTCACATTGGATTCTTCTTCCAATTGCTGCAATTATGACTATGTTGAATTGCTGTGAAGCTGTTTCGACTGAGGCACAGAAAACTGCTCAAGTACTCCATTCAATCTGGTTATCCAATGAATTACGAGCGAAGAAGTTTAATGCGGTAAATGATTAATCTACAATTTACACTTAATTTTCACTATTAACACTTTTTCTCCTTCAATTTCAGCAATTTGATATGTTTTCACTTCAATTATTACGAAAAAAAGTTGGAGTTTCGTTGTACGGTATCATCGATATTGATCAGTACCTCTTAGTTCGTGTAAGACTCCAGAAATTCAATTTTTCTTAGCATAATGACAAAATTTCAAGAAATTCTGTGAAAAAAATATCACTAAATTCTCCAATTTCAGATGACTTGCTCAATGGTCACTTTTATAGTGATTGTCCTTCAATTCGACGACTAATTACTCACTGAAGATATTAAAAAAAACTTGAAACAGTATTAAAATATTTAATGAATAATGTTCCGAAAATCGTTACGATCGTATTTGATGGGTAATGGAAGTGGAACATTAGTTGAATGATTTCGATAATGGAAAGACATATTCTTATTGAAGTCGCTTTCTAAATAATGAAAATCATCGATTATTCATTGGTGCAGCACTAAACAAATTAACACCTGTGAAATTATCATTAATTTTGTGAAGAAATATGGAACAATCGATTGATATCTTCAGTTATCCTTTGTTATTCGATTCATCAACTCATTTATATAATTCAAATTGAGAATAAATTGATCATGAAGAGTCTGAGGAAAAAGAGTGAAGAATATTTGAATCAATTAATTCGTTATTATCTAAAAATTCTTGGATTACTTCCATTTGAAATCAGTGAAGGAAATATCTTGATAAATTCAAAGATCAGCAGAATTTATACTCTTCTTCTCAGTTTAATTTACGTAATTATTTCTACTGTTGTGATAAAGTGCAGAACAATCATAAGATTTCCATGTGAAACACCGATATCAATAGTTGCTGATTTTTTCAGCATGATCTTTGAATTTCTAGCAGTTGAATCGGTTCTAATAACTTCTGCATTCTCTCAGAATGATCTTCGCATGATTATCACATCTTTCAATGATGCATCGAAATTATTCGAAAAATTTGGAATCAGAGAGAATGAAAATCAGATGATTCTGAGGATAAATTGTTGTGTCTTAAGTTTAAGCGCGCTTTTCATCGTTTTAGAAGTTTCTGAAAATTTTGTATTCACTGATACTGATGCTGTAGAGACAATTAGTTGGACATTGTTCAATTCAATCAGGATTGTTCATCATATTACTGCAATTATTTTTGCAGCTTCTTTGCTACGAATTAAACAGTATTTCCGGTGTATTAATAGATTAATTGGTGGATTTTCCGAAGATAATGGGAGAATTCCACTAGCTGTGATCTCGAATGAAGGGTGAATGATTTTTAAGGGTTCAATATAGAACTAAAGAAATTCATCTGCTTCAATTTTTTTTCATATTTATATTTCCAGAATCGAGTGTTCAAACGGAACTGTTCAATATCTAAATGAAGTTATCAAATTCCACACTGATCTTCGAGAACTTCTGAAAATTATTGAGAAATATTTCAGAGCACCAATGTTTTTTTCTCTCTGCAAGCATTTTATCGAGATTGCATCATTCTTTTACGTTATTTGTTTGCATATAACTGACAAAAGTCTCGTTCAAAATATTCCTGCATTCTCGATCTTTTTGATATGGCTGATTATTGATGTTACTGAAGTGCTCGTTATAATTGAGACTGTCAATTCAGCTATTCTCGAGGCGAATAAAATGGGCCATATTCTTCATCGAATTACGTTGAAAAATCATTCGAATGATGTAGTGGATACTGTGAGTTCATTTTTCCCGCAATTCCGCATTTTTCCCAATTAATAATTCATAATTTTCCACATTCAGGTCAAAATCATATCTCTGAGACTTCTTCAAGAGCCAGCGGCACTTAGTTTCTATGGTTTAATTAATTTGAACCCAATGCTTCTCTACAAAGTGAGTTAAACTCTCACATTTTTATCAATTAAAATAAATTCCTCAAATATTTCAGGTATTCAATGCAATGACTACTTATTTTGTCATAATGCTGCAACTCGACCTACAGCATCAGTCGGAAACAACTGAAAATAATAAGCCACTTCCTTCAAAGTAACAGAAGTTTAATCCTGCAAATGATCTAATATCGACGAGTTTTCGATTGCATTGAAGCTCTATATTCATTTCCAGCAATTTCTCAAAAGATAATCATCATGAGAAATTAGATTTTTTTTATTGCTTCGCTCCACTTCATTTCCTACCATTACAATAATTGGACATTGGCGATAATTCATTAAAGTTCTTCCGCATATTTCCAGTAAAAGTCCGTTGGTTTATCTTTCAAGTTCATTCGAATAATCTCCGAAGAATCAATAACTATTATGCATTATTTAGATAAAAAAACATTTTATTCAATTTTGTTATTTCGTTTTTGTAATATTTTGGGTCTAAATCCATTCAGATTGACGGATGATTGCATGATAATAAAATCAATTTATTCACCGATTTATGCAATAATACAAACAGTGATATTTACCATTATTTCTATTGGAGTAGTTATTGACAGAGGAGTGACGAAAGTGTTCAATGAATCACCGGTTTATTTTGCAATGGATCATATAACTGTAGTGTTGCGATTTTTTGAAATTACAAGCAGCTGGATAGTGATGGCATTTTTTCAAAAACGTTTAATTGCAATGATTGATAAGTACAAAAGGATTAAAATCATTGAGAATAATCTGGGAATTTACACTGATGATAATTGTTATATTAGAAATTTAACAATTTATATGATATCATTTAATTGTTTATTCTCAACTTCTTCATTCTGGGCAATATGGAATGCGAACAAATGGACATCATTTAATAATATAAAATTGTGGTATCTATATCATCTTGTGAGAGTTGTGATTTACGATGTGATACTCTTATTTGCCTACTTGATTGTATTCGTCAAGGATAAATTCAAAGATTTGAATGATAAATTGAAATTATTGAGGAATTATGAAGAAAATGCTGTGGAGAATTCTGGAAATTTTTCACTGGAACGTGAACTCTGGTTGTTCAGTGAATTACATAGAGAAATTCATGATTTATTGGATAAAGTTGTTGCACACTTCAGAATTCCATTGTTAATTGCAACAGCCTCTCACATTATTCATTTAACTGGGAATATTTATGTTTATTATCGTTACATCAGGAAAATACCAGTGAAACACTGGGATTTTTTTTATCTTACAACTCTGTCACATTGGATTCTTATTCCATTTGTTGCAATTCTGATTATGTTAAATTGCTGCGAAGCAGTTTCGACTGAGGCACAGAGAACTGCTCGAGTACTCCATTCAATCTGGTTATCCAATGAATTACAAGCGAAGAAGTTTAATGCGGTAAATGAATAATCTACAATTTACACTTAATTTTCACTATTAACACTTTTTCTCTTTCAATTTCAGCAATTTGATATGTTTTCACTTGAATTATTACGAAAAAAAGTTGGAATTTCGTTGTACGGTATCATTGACATTGATCACTGCCTCTTCGTTCGTGTGAGACTCCAGAAATTTAATTTTCCTTAGCATAAAAACAAAATTTCGAGGAATTCTGTGAAATAATTATCATTAAATTCTTCAATTCCAGATGACTTGCTCAATGGTCACTTGCATAGTGATTGTCCTTCAATTCGACGACTAATTACTCACTGAAGATATTAAAAAAAACTTAAAACAGTATTGGAATATTTAATCAATTATTTTCCGATTGTCGTTACGATTGTAACAATTTTAGTAATTCTCCTACAATTCGATGGGTAATGGGAGTGGAACATTAGTTGAATCATTTCGATAATGGGAAGACATATTCTCATTGAAGTCGCTTTCTAAATAATGAAAATGATCGATTATTCATTGGTGCAGCACTAAACAAATTAACAACTGTTAAGTTATCATTAATTTTGTGAAGAAAAATGGAACAATCGATTGATATCTTCAGTTATCCTTTGTTATTCGATTCATCAACTCATTTATATAATTCAAATTGAGAATAAATTGATCATGAAGAGTCTGAGGAAAAAGAGTGAAGAATATTTGAATCAATTTATTCGTTATTATCTAAAAATTCTTGGATTACTTCCATTCGAAATCAGTGAAGGAAATATCTTGATAAATTCAAAGATCAGCCGGATTTATACTTTTTTTCTCAGTTTAATTTACGCAATTGTTTCTTTTATGGTAATAAAGTGTAGAATAATTATAAGATTTCCAGGTGAAACGCCTTTATCAGTAGTTGCTAATTTTTTAAGCATGATTTTCGAATTTCTCGCGGTTGAATCGGTTTTAATAACTTCTGCATTCTCTCAAAATGATCTTCGCAAAATTATCACATCTTTCAATGATGCATCGAAATTATTCGAGAAATTTGGAATTAGAGAGAATCGAAATCAGATGATTGTGAGGACAAATTGTTGTGTATTTCTCTTCAGTGCGCTTTTCGTTCTCATAGGTGCTTACGGTTTTATGACATTCAGTGGTAACAAACATGCACAGCCAATTACTTGGTTGTTTTTCAATATCATCAGAATTGTTCAGCATATCACTGCAATTATTTTCACTGCTTCTTTATTAAGAATTAAACAGTATTTTCGGTATATAAATGGATTAATCGAAAGATTTTCTGAAGATAATCGAAGAACTCTACGTGTGATCTCAAATGAAGGGTGAATAAATTTTTAGAATGTATGAAAGTTAAAAAAAAATAATTAACTTCAGTTATTTTGAAAATTGACTTTTCTAGAATCGACTGTTTTGACGATCCAGTGCAATATCTAAATGAAATGATAAAATTCCACACTGATCTTCTAGAACTTCTGGAAATTATTGAGAAATATTTCAGAGCACCAATGTTTTTTTTTCTCTACAAGCATTTTATCGACATTGCAGCATTCTTTTACATTATCTGTTTGCATATAAATGAAAAGAGTTTCATTCGCGATTTTCCTACATTCTCGATATTTTTTATGTGGCTGATTATTGATGTTACTGAAGTGCTCGTGATAATTGAGACTGTCAATTCAGCTATTCTCGAGGCGAATAAAATGGGCCCTATTCTTCATCGAATTACGTTGGAGAATCATTCGAATGATGTAGTGGATACTGTGAGTTCATTTTTCTCGCAATTCCGCATTTCTCCCAATTAATAATTCATAATTTTCCACATTCAGGTCAAAATTATATCTCTGAGACTTCTCCAAGAGCCAGTGGCACTTAGTTTCTATGGTCTAATTAATTTAAACCCAATGCTTTTCTACAAAGTGAGTTAAACTCCCACATTCTCATCAATTAAAATAAATTCCTCAAATATTTCAGGTATTCAATGCAATGACTACATATTTTGTCATAATGCTGCAACTAGACCTACAGCATCAGTCAGAAACGACTGAAAATAATAAGCCACTTCCTTCAAAGTAACAGAAATAATTCCACTCCTGATGAAATTTAATTCTGCAAATGATCCAATATAGAAGAGTGTTCAATTACATTTAAGCTTCATGATAATTTGCAGTAAATTCTCAGAAGATAATCATCATGAAAAATTAGATTTTTCTTTATTGTCTCGCTCCATTTTATTTTCTACCATTACAATGATTGGACATTGGCGATAATTCATTAAAGTTCTTCCGCATATTTTCAGTGAAATTCCGTTGGTTTATCTTCCAAGTTCATTCCAATAATCTCCGAAGAATCAATAACTATTATGCATTATTTAAATAAAAAAACATTTTATTCAATTTTATTATTTCGTTTTGGTAATATTTTGGGTCTAAATCCATTCAGATTGACGGATGATTACATGATAATAAAATCAATTTATTCACCGATTTATGCAATAATACAAACAGTGATATTTGCTATTATTTGTATTGAAATATTAATTGACAGAGTGGATACAAAAATGCTCAATGAATCACCGGCTTATTTTGTAATGGATCAAATTATTGCAGTATTGAGATTTTTTGAAGTTGCAAGTTGTTGGATAGTAACTGCATTTTTTCAAAAACGTTTAATTGCAATGCTTGATAAGTATAAAAAGATTAAAATCATCGAGAATAATCTGGGAATTTACACTGATGATAATTGTTATGTGAGGAATTTCACAGTTTACATAATATCTTTGAATTACTTATTCTCAATTTCTACATGCTGGGCAATGTGGAATGCAAGTAGATGGATAGCATTTGCTGATATAAAATGGTGGTATTTTTATAATTTTGTTAAAGTTATAATTTACGATGTGATACTTTTATTTGTCTACTTAGTTTTATTTGTTAGAGATAAATTCAGGAATTTGAATAATAAATTAGAATCATTGAAGCATTATGAAGAAAATGCTGTGGAAATTTCTGGAATTATTTCAGTTGGACGTAGACTTTGGTTGTTCAGTGAATTACATAGGGAAATTCATGATTTTTTGGATAAAATAGTTACACACTTCAGAATTCCATTGTTGATTACAACAGTCTCCCACATACTTCATATATCTGCAAATATTTATATTTATTATCGTTACTTCAAGAATATATCAGTGAAAAATTGGGATCTAGTTTATTTGACTACTCTATCACACTGGCTTCTTATTCCATTTGTTGCAATTCTGATTATGTTAAATTGCTGCGAAGCTGTTTCGACTGAGGCTCAGAAAACTGCTCGAATACTCCATTCAATCTGGTTATCCAATGAATTACAAGCGAAGAAGTTTAATGCGGTAAATGAATGATTTGAAATTTACACTTAATTTTTACTATTAACACTTTTCCTCTTTCAATTTCAGCAATTTGATATGTTCTCACTTCAATTATTACGAAAAAAAGTTGGAGTTTCGTTGTACGGTATCATCGATATTGATCACTGTCTCTTCGTTCATGTGAGATTCCAGAAATTCAATTTTCCTTAGCATAATAACGAAATTTCGAGGAATTCTGTGAAAAAATTATCATTAAATTCTTCAATTCCAGATGACTTGCTCAATGATCACTTGCATAGTGATTGTCCTTCAATTCGACGACTAATTACTCATTGAAGATATTAAAAATAAATTGCAATAATCATTTGAAAAGCTCGGTTGATTGAATGAACCATCACTCCACGAAAAACCAATAACTTTCGCTGTCACTAGAACAATTTGCCACTAATGGTTTCTTATCATTCACCTCGAACCTTCTCCATTAAATTATTTTCTCTTATATTCCCTTTCTCGATGCCAAACAGTAATAATGCATCTTTACGAAAGTTCATGGTGCTCCCTAATTTTATTTTACTTCGAAAATATTCTGGGATTAAATCCTCTCAAGCTGAAGAACAATGTAATTGTGCCATCAAACTTTTTACGAATTTATTCGTTATTCCAAGTGATACTGTTCAGTCTCGTGTGTTATAAAGTACTCGACTACAGATTGGTGCGAGTGCTACCAGCTGAAACGTTTGTAATGTTAATTGTTGATTTCGAAGTTGTGATTATAAAATTCTTTGAGACCTCAGTGATCTGGATAACATGTGGATTTTTTCAAAATCGACTCATTAAAATTCTTAATAAGTGTGAAACTGTTGAAAGCATCAATAAACAACTGGGAATCATTAATAATCACGATAATTATGTTAAAAAAATATCACTAATTCTGCTAATCTTCAATGTTTTGCTTTTCTCCTCGATGCTTCTAACAACTCATTACACTTATACGAAAGCCGCATATTCTTCGCACATTGAGTGGTCATTGATTTATCAAATAACGAGATTAACAGCTTACAATATGGTTTTCATATTCTCCTCATTTATTTTATTCACTAAAAATAAGTTTTGTGGATTAAATAAAAATTTGATGAGTTTTATGTCTTCGAAAAGGAAAAATCAACGTGCCCAACGGTAGATTCTCTAATTAATTGATTATTCAATGAATTATTGATCAAGAAATTGATGATTTCCATTTATTCCAGAACAGAATTGATTTTGCACGAAAAATTGAGGATTTTTCGTAAATTACATGAAGCCACGTGCGAACTCCTTGAGGAAATTGTCCAATATTTTTCACTTCCTCTATTATTTATTGTGATAACTCATACTGCATACATAACGAGAAATGTTTACACATATTGGTTGTATTTGAAGATCAGTTGTGGGAATCGTGATTTTGTTTATCTCATTTCGGTTTTTATTTGGATTGTGCTACCGATTATGTCGATGCTAATTGTAGCAAATAGCTGCAATTCTGTGGCACTTGAAGGAAATAGAACTGCTGCAGTACTTCACTCGTTAAAATTAACTAATTACTTCAGAAACAATGATTCTGCAATAACGGTAATAATAAACATTAATATTGACAAGAAAAGGTTTCATGAATTCATAATTTTCAGGAATACAACATTTTTTCACTTCAACTACTGGAGAAAAATATCAAAGTATCTGGATATGGTCTTTTTGATATTAATTATAGTTTCTTCATCAATGTAAGATGATTCATGCAGAATTAATTAATTTCACAAAGAATTTGAAACAATATTGAAATTATTAATCAATTATTTTCAGATTGTCGTTACGATCGTAACAATTTTAGTAATTCTCCTACAATTCGATGGGTAATGGAAGTGGAACATTAGTTGAATCATTTCAATAATGGGAAGACATATTCTCATTGAAGTTGCTTTCTAAATAATGAAAATGATCGATTATTCATTGGTGCAGCACTAAACAAATTAACAACTGTGTAGTTATCATTAATTTTGTGAAGAAAAATGGAACAATCGATTGATATCTTCAGTTATCCTTTGTTATTCGATTCATCAACTCATTTATATAATTCAAATTGATAATAAATTGATCATGAAGAGTCTGAGGAAAAAGAGTGAAAAATATTTGAATCAATTGATTCATTTTTATCTAAAAATTCTTGGATTACTTCCATTTGAAATCAGTGAAGGAAATATCTTGATAAATTCAAAAATCAGCAGAATTTATACTTCTTTCTTGAGTTTAATTTACGCAATAGTTTTTTTTGTTGTGATAAAAGAAAGAATAATCACAATATACTCATGTGAAACACAGACATCAAGAGTTGCTGATTTTTTCAGCATGATTCTCGAATTTCTTGCGAATGAATCGGTTTTAATAATTGCTGCATTCTTTCAGAATGATCTTCGCATGATTATCACATCTTTCAATGATGCATTGAGATTATTCGAGAGATTTGGAATCCGAGAGAATCGAAATCACATGATTCTGAGGACAAATTTTTGTGTCTTTCTTTTCAGCGTTCTTTTTGTTCTCATGTTAATTTACAATAATAGTGTATTCGCTGATGTTGAAGTTGACGAGACAGTTAATTGGACACTTTTTAGTTGCTTTAGAATTGTTCATCATATTACTGCAATTATCTTCGTTGCTTCTTTGTTGAGGATTAAACGGTATTTTCAGTGTTTAAATGGATTAATCGAACGATTTTCTGAAGATGATGAAAGAATTTCACGACCTGTGATCTCAAATGAAGGGTGAATGAATTTTTTGGATTTATTAAAGTTAAAAAAAAAATAATTTGTTTCACATGTTTTGAAAATTCACTCTTTCAGAATCGACTGTTCTAACGACCCAGTACAATATCTAAATGAAATCATCAAATTCCACACTGATCTTCGAGAACTTCTGAAAATGATTGAGAAATATTTCAGAGCACCAATGTTTTGTTTTCTCTGCAAACATTTCATCGACATTGCATCATTTTTCAACGTTATTTGTTTGCATATAACTGACAAAAGTTTCTTTCCCAATATTCTTAAATTCTCGATATATTTGATGTGGCTGGCTATTGATGTTATTGAAGTGCTCGTTATAATTGAGACTGTCAATTCAGCTATTCTCGAGGCGAATAAAATGGGCCATATTCTTCATCGAATTACGTTGGAGAATCATTCGAATGATGTTGTGGATGCTGTGAGTTCATTTTTCTCGCAATTCCGCATTTCTCCCAATTAATAATTCATAATTTTCCACATTCAGGTCAAAATTATATCTCTGAGACTTTTTCAAGAGCCAGCGGCATTTAGTTTCTATGGTCTAATTAATTTGGATCCAATGCTTCTCTACAAAGTGAGTTAAACTCCCATATTTTCTTCAATTAAAATAAATTCCTCAAATATTTCAGGTATTCAATGCAATGACTACTTATTTTGTCATAATGCTGCAACTCGACATACAGCATCAGTCAGAAACTGAAAATAATAAGCCACTTCCTTCAAAGTAACAGGAATGATGATCAAATGAAATGAAAAATATCACAAAAATCTCGTTGCCTTAGCTTCATTTAAAACTTCTTTATATCGTCACCTTAAAAACAAAGAGGCGTAAGTGCTATGCTTATACACAAGACTTACGCCCCTTTGACTCCAAGGCGACGATATCATACACAATTGAAAGAAAATCACGAATCATTGTAAACTTCGCTCATTGCCATCGAATTAAATAGGTAAAAGAACAAGTAGAAATTTATAGCACAAATTCATTCAATAATTTGATTATTTTTTTTTCAAAGTTTTTTTTTTTTCATTCATTTTTATAATAAACAGTTCACTCGCATGTGTATAATTACGTGAGCCTTTTTTTTCCTCGATGATCTAATTTTCTTAGCCTTTTCTGTTCAATTATTTATTGGTCGATCAGACTTTTTTCGATATTTTTTTATTTAGTCGGTGAAAATGATTATTGAACATTGAATGTCGGATTAATTAGAAAAAAGGGATGATATTATAGCATTGGAGAATTTATTCATTTTTCATTCCTAATAGAATTCAATTCTGCAAGAGATTTAATATTACAAAGTATTCAATGACATTAAAGCTTTATAATCCTTTCAAGCGAATTCTCAGAGGATAATCATCATGAAACATTAATGTCTTTCCATTGTTTTTCTTCACTCTATTTTCTACCATTATAGTGATTGGATATTAGCGATGATTCATTAGATTTCTTTTGCATATTTCCAGTGAAAGTCAGTTGGTTTATCGTTCAAGTTCATTCCAATAATCTCCGAAGAATCAATAACTATTATGCATTATTTAAATAAAAAAACATTTTATTCAATTTTATTATTTCGTTTTGGTAATATTTTGGGTCTAAATCCATTCAGATTGACGGATGATTACATGATAATAAAATCAATTTATTCACCGATTTATGCAATAATACAAACAGTGATATTTGCTATCATTTGTATTGAAATATTAATTGAAAGAGCAGAGACAAAAATGCTCAATGAATCGCCGGCTTATTTTATAATGGATCAAATAATTGCAGTTGTGAGATTTTTTGAAGTTGCAAGCAGCTGGATAGTAACTGCATTTTTTCAAAAACGTTTAATTGCAATGATTGATAAGTACAAAAGGATTAAAATCATTGAGAATAATCTGGGAATTTACACTGATGATAATTGTTATGTTAGAAATTTAACAATTTACATGATATTATTTAATTCTTTATTCTCAATTTCTTTATGCTGGGCAATTTGGAATGCAAGTAGATGGATAGCATTTGTTGATATAAAATGGTGGTATTTTTATAATTTCGTAAGAGTTATAATTTACGATGTGATACTTTTATTTGTATACTTAGTTCTATTCGTTAGAGATAAATTCAGGAATTTGAATAATAAATTAGAATTATTGAGGCATTATGAAGAAAATGCTGGAGAGATTTCTGGAATTATTTCAGTGGAACGTACATTGTGGTTGTTTAGTGAATTACATAGGGAAATTCATGATTTATTGGATAAAATAATTACACACTTCAGAATTCCATTATTGATTACAACAGTCTCTCACATTCTCCATATATCTTCGAACATTTATGTTTATTATCGTTACATTACGCAAATGCCAGTGAAACACTGGGATTTTTTTTATCTTACAACTTTGTCACATTGGATTCTCATTCCATTTACTGCAATTCTGATTATGTCGAATTGCTGCGAAGCTGTTTCGACTGAGGCACAGAGAACTGCTCAAGTACTCCATTCAATTTGGTTATCCAATGAATTACAAGCGAAGAAGTTTAACGCGGTAAATGAATAATCTTCAATTTACACTTAATTTTCACTATTAACACCTTTTCCCTTTTAATTTCAGCAATTTGATATGTTTTCACTTGAATTATTACGAAAAAAAGTTGGAATTTCGTTGTACGGTATCATCGATATTGATCAATGCCTCTTAGTTCGTGTAAGACTCCAGAAATCCAATTTTCCTTAACATAATAACAAAATTTCGAGGAATTCTGTGAAAAAATTATAATTAAATTCTTCAATTCCAGATGACTTGCTCAATTGTCACTTGCATAGTGATTGTCCTTCAATTCGACGACTAATTACTCACTGAAGATATCAAAAACAAATTGCAATAATCATTTGAAAAGCTCGGTTGATTGAATAAACCTTCACTCCACGAAAAACCAATAACTTTCGCTGTCACTAGCACAATTTGCCACTAATGGTTTCTTATCACTCACCTCGATAATTAATCAATTATTTTCAGATTGTTGTCACGATCGTAACAATTTTAGTCATTCTCCTACAATTCGATGGGTAATGGAAGTGGAACATTAGTTGAATCATTTCAATAATGGGAAGACATATTCTCATTGAAATTGCTTTCTAAATAATGGAAATTATCAATTATTCATTGGTGCAGCACTAAACAAATTAACAACTGTGAAGTTATCATTAATTTTGTGAAGAAATATGGAACAATCGATTGATATCTTCAGTTATCCTTTGTTATTCGATTCATCAACTCATTTATATAATTCAAATTGAGAATAAATTGATCATGAAGAGTCTGAGGAAAAAAAGTGAACAATATTTGAATCAATTTATTCATTATTATCTAAAAATTCATGGATTACTTCCATTCGAAATCAGTAAAAGAAATATCTTGATAAATTCAAAGATCAGCAGAATTTATACTTTTTTTCTCATTTTAATTTACGTAATTATTTCTTTTGTTGTGATAAAGTGCAGAACAATTAGAAGATTTCCAGGTGAAACACCGACGTCAAGAGTTGCTGATTTTTTCAGCATTATTTTTGAATTTCTTGCGATTGAATCGGTTTTAATAATTTCTGCATTCTCTCAGAATGATCTTCGCATGATTATCACATCTTTCAATGATGCATCGAGATATTTCGAGAAATTCGGAATTAGAGAGAATCGAAATCAGATGATTCTGAGAACAAATTGTTGTGTCTTTATTTTCATCGTACTCTTCGTTCTCATAGAAATTTTTGATGGTTTCATATACGCTGATGTTAATGATGCAGAATCAATTGTTTGGATATTTTTTAATTCCATCAAGATCATTCATCATATTACTGCAATTATTTTTGCTGCTTCTTTGATGAGAATTAAACGATATTTCCGGTGTTTAAATGGATTGATTGAAAGATATTCCGAAGCTAATCGAAGAATTTTACGTGTGATCTCAACTGGAGGGTGAATGAACTTTTGGGATTTATTAAAGTTAAAAAAAAAATAATTCGATTCAGTTCTTTTAAAAATTTACGTTTCCAGAATCGACTGTCCTAACAAATCAGTACAATATCTCAATGAAATTATAAAATTTCACACTAATCTTCGGGAACTTCTGAAAATGATTGAGAAATATTTCAGAGCACCAATGTTTTTTTTTCTCTGCAAGCATTTTATTGATATTGCAGCATTCTTCTACATGATTTGTTTGCATATAACTGACAAAAGTTTTATTCGAAATATTCCTGTATCCTCGTTACGTTCGATATGGCTGATTATTGATATTACTGAACTGCTCATTATAATTGAGACTGTCAATTCAGCTATTCTCGAGGCGAATAAAATGGGCCATATTCTTCATCGAATTACGTTGGAGAATCATTCGAATGATGTAGTGGATACTGTGAGTTCATTTTTCCCGCAATTCCGCATTTCTCCCAATTAATAATTCATAATTTTCCACATTCAGGTCAAAATTATATCTCTGAGACTTCTTCAAGAGCCAGTGGCACTTAGTTTCTATGGTCTAATTAATTTAAACCCAGTGCTTCTCTACAAAGTAAGTTGAACTCTCACATTTTTATCAATTAAAATAAATTCCTCAAACATTTCAGGTATTCAATGCAATGACTACATATTTTGTCATAATGCTGCAACTCGATATACAGCATCAGTCCGAAACGACTAAAAATAATAAGCCACTTCCTTCAAAGTAACAGAAATAATTCCACTCCTGATGAAATTTAATTCTGCAAATGATCCAATATCGAAGAGTGTTCAATTCCATTGGAGCTTGATAATAATTTGCAGTAAATTCTCAGAAGATAATCATCATGAAAAATTAGATTTTTCTTTATTGCTTCGCTTCACTTCATTTTCTACCATCACAATGATTGGACATTGGCGACAATTCATTAAAGTTCTTCCGCATATTCCCAGTAAAAGTCCGTTGGTTTATCTTTCGAGTTCATTCCAATAATTTCTGAAGAATCAATAATTATTATGTATTATTTAGATAGAAAAACATTTTATTCAACTTTATTATTTCGTTTTGGTAATATTTTGGGTCTAAATCCATTCGGATTGACGAATGATTACATGATAATAAAATCAATGTATTCGCCGATTTATGCAATAATACAAACAGTGATATTTGCTATTATTTGCATTGAAATATTAATTGACAGAGTAGAGACAAAAATGCTCAATGAATCACCGGCTTATTTTGTAATGGATCAAATAATTGCAGTACTGAGATTTTTTGAAGTTGCAAGTGTTTGGATAGTAACTGCATTTTTTCAAAACCGTTTAATTGCAATGATTGATAAGTATAAAAAGATTAAAATCATTGAGAATAAACTGGGAATTTACAGTGATGATCGTTGTTATGTTAGGAATTTTACAATTTACATAATATCATTTAGTTTTTTATTCACAATTTCTTCATGCTGGGCAATGTGGAATGCAAGTAGATGGATAGAATTTGCTGATATAAAATGGTGGTATTTTTATAATTTTGGAAAAGTTATAATTTATGATATAATCCTTTTATTTGTCTACTTAGTTTTATTCGTTAGGGATAAATTCGGAAATTTGAATTATAAATTAAAATCACTGAGGTATTATGAAGAAAATGCTTTTGAAATTTCTGGAATTATTTCAGTTGGACGTAGACTTTGGTTGTTCAGTGAATTACATAGGGAAATACATGATTTTTTGGATAAAATAGTTACACACTTTAGAATTCCATTGTTGATTACAACAGTCTCTCACATCCTTCATATATCTGCGAATATTTATATTTATTATCGTTACTTCATGAATATATCAGTGAAAAATTGGGATCTAGTTTATTTGACTACTCTATCACACTGGCTTTTTATTCCATTTATTGCAATTCTGATTATGTTAAATTGTTGCGAAGCTGTTTCGACTGAGGCGCAGAAAACTGCTCAAATACTCCATTCAATCTGGTTATCCAATGAATTACAAGTGAAGAAGTTTAATGCGGTAAATGAATAATCTACAATTTACACTCAATTTTCACTATTAACACTTTTTCTCTTTCAATTTCAGCAATTTGATATGTTTTCACTTCAATTATTACGAAAAAAAGTTGGAGTTTCGTTGTACGGTATCATCGACATTGATTACTGCCTCTTAGTTCGTGTAAGACTCCAGAAATTTAATTTTTCTTAGCATAATAACAAAATTTCGAGGAAATCTGTGAAAAAATTATCATTAAATTCTTCAATTCCAGATGACCTGCTCAATGGTCACTTGCATAGTGATTGTCCTTCAATTCGACGACTAATTACTCACTGAAGATATTAAAAATAAATTGCAATAATCATTTGAAAAGCTCGGTTGATTGAATAAACCTTCACTCCACGAAAAACCAATAACTTTCGCTGTCACTAGGACAATTTGCCACTAATGGTTTCTTATCATTCACCTCGAACCTTCTCCATTCAATTATTTTCTGTTCTATTTCCTTTCTCGATGCCAAACAGTAATGATGCATCTCTACGAAAGTTCATGGTGCTTCATAATTTTATTTTACTTGGAAAATATTCTGGGCATAAATCCTCTCAAGCTGAAGAACAATGCAATTTTGCCATCAAACTTTTCACGAATTTATTCGACGTTTCAAGTGACACTATTCAGTTACGTCTGTTACAAAGTACTTGACTACAGATTGACGCAAGTAGTACCGGCTCAAACGTTAGTAATGTTAATTGTTGATTTCGAAATCGTAATTATAAAATTCTCTGAGATATCAGTGGTCTGGATAACATCTGGATTCTTCCAGAAGCGACTTATGAAGATTCTCGATAAGTGTGAAATCGTGGAAACCATCAATCAACAATTAAGAATCAATAAGAATCAAGATAATTACGTTAAAAAAATTTCACTAATTCTGTTAATCTTCAATGTTTCGCTTTTCTCTTCGATGCTTCTAACAACTCATTACACTTATACGAAAGCCGCATATTCTTCGCACATTGAGTGGTCATTGATTTATCAGATAACGAGATTAACAACTTACAATATGGTTTTCATATTCTCCTCATTTATTTTGTTCACTAAAAATAAGTTTTGTGAATTAAATGAAAATTTGATGAGTTCTATGTCGCTGAAAAGAAAAAATCAACGTGCCCAACGGTAGATTCTCTAATTAATTGATTATTCAATGAATTATTGATCGAGAAATTGATAATTTTCATTTATTCCAGAACGGAATTAATTTTGTACGAAAAATTGAGGATTTTTCGTAAATTACATGAAGCCACGTGCGACCTCCTTGAGGAAATTGTCCAATATTTTTCACTTCCTCTATTATTCATTGTGATAACTCATACTGCGTACATAACGAGAAATGTTTACACATATTGGTTGTATTTGAAGATCAGTTGTGGGAATCGTGATTTTGTTTATCTCATTTCGGTTTTTATTTGGATTGTTCTACCGATTATGTCGATGCTGATTGTAGCAAATAGCTGCAATTCTGTGGCACTTGAAGGAAATAGAACTGCTGGAGTGCTTCACTCGTTGAAATTAACTAATTACTTCAGAAACAATGATTCTGCAATTACGGTAATAATGAACATTAATATTGACAAGAAAAGGCTTCATAAATTCATAATTTTCAGGAATACAACATTTTTTCACTTCAACTACTGGAGAAAAATATCAAAGTATCTGTATATGGTCTTTTTGATATTAATTATAGTTTCTTCATCAATGTAAGATGATTCATGCAGAATTAATTAATTTCACAAAAAATTTGAAACAATATTGAAATAATTAATCAATTATTTTCAGATTGTCGTTACGATCGTAACAATTTTAGTAATTCTCCTACAATTCGATGGGTAATGGAAGTGGAACATTAGTTGAATCATTTCGATAATGGGAAGACATAATCTCATTGAAGTCGCTTTCTAAATAATGAAAATGATCAATTATTCATTGGTGCAGCACTAAACAAATTAACAACTGTGAAGTTATCATTAATTTTGTGAAGAAATATGGAACAATTGATTGATATTTTTAGTTATCCTTTGTTATTCGATTCATCAACTCATTTATATAATTCAAATTGATAATAAATTGATCATGAAGAGTCTGAGGAAAAAGAGTGAAGAATATTTAAATCAATTCATTCATTATTATCTAAAAATTCTTGGATTACTTCCATTTGAAATCAGTGAAGGAAATGTCTTGATAAATTCAAAGATCAGAAAAATTTATACTTCTTTTTCCAGTGTCATTTACGCGATTGTTTTTGTGATTGTGATAAAGGACAGAATAATTATGACATTTTTTGGTGAAACACCGACATCAATAGTTGCTGATTTTTTCAGCATGATTTTCGAATTTCTTGCGGTTGAATCGGTTTTAATAACTTCTGCATTCTCTCAGAATGATCTTCGCATAATTATTACATTTTTCAATGAAGCACCTATATTATTTGAAAAATTCGGAATCAGAGAGAATCGAAATGAGCTGATTCTGAGGACAAATTGTTGTATATTCATTTTCAGCGTTCTTTTCGTTTTCATATTAGTTTACGCTAATGTTATATTCATTGGTACTGAAGAGGAACAGACAATTGATTGGATATTCTTCAATTCCTTCAGAATTGTTCATCATATCACTGCAATTATTTTTGTTGCTTCTTTGTTGAGGATTAAACGGTATTTTAAGTGTATAAATGGATTAATCGAAAAATTTTCTGAAGATAATCGAAAAATTTTCCGTATGATCTCAAACGAAGGGTGGATACATTTTTGATATTTACAAAAGTCTAAAAAAATTAATTGTACATTTTCAAAAAATTTAAATTTCCAGAATTGACTGTTCTAACGTCCCAGTTCAATATCTAAATGAAATCATCAAATTTCACACTGATCTTCGGGAGCTTCTGAAAATTATTGAGAAATATTTCAGAGCACCAATGTTTTTCTTTCTCTGCAAACATTTCATCGACATTGCAGCATTCTTCAACATTATTTGTTTGCATATAACCGACAAAAGTTTCATTAACATTATCTCTATATTTTCGATATATTTGATATGGCTGATTATTGATATTACTGAAGTGCTCGTTGTAATTGAGACTGTCAATTCAGCTATTCTCGAGGCGAATAAAATGGGCCATATTCTTCATCGAATTACGTTGGAGAATCATTCGAATGATGTAGTGGATACTGTGAGTTCATTTTCGCCGCAATTCCGCATTTCTCCCAATTAATAATTCATAATTTTCCACATTCAGGTCAAAATCATATCTCTAAGACTTCTTCAAGAGCCAGCGGCACTTAGTTTCTATGGTCTAATTAATTTAAACCCAATGCTTCTCTACAAAGTGAGTTGAACTCCCACATTTTCATCAATTAAAATAAATTCCTCAAACATTTCAGGTATTCAATGCAATGACCACATACTTTATCATAATGCTGCAACTAGACCTACAGCATCAGTCTGAAAGGACTAAAAATAATAAGCTCCTTCCTCCAAAGTAACAGAAATAATGATTAAATAAAATGAAAAATATCACAAGAATCTTGTTACCTCAGATTTAATTAAAATAGTACTTAAAGTCTCGAGACTTTTCATTCCAGATAGAATTCAATTCTGCTAATGATCCGATATTGCAAAGTGATCACTGACATAGAAACTTTGTAATCATTTTCATAAAATTCTCAGAAGATAATCATCATGAAAAATTCGATTTTCCTTTATTGCTTCGCTCCACTCCATTTTCTACCATTATAATGATTGGACATTGGCGATAATTCATTCAAATTCTTCCGCATATTTCCAGTAAAAGTCCGTTGGTTTATCTTTCAAGTTCATTCCAATAATTTCCGGAAAATCAATAATTATTATGCATTATTTAAATAAAAAAACATTTTATTCAATTTTATTATTTCGTTTTTGTAATATTTTGGGTGTAAATCCATTCAGATTGACGGATGATTACATGATAATAAAATCAATTTATTCGCCGATTTATGCAATAATACAAACAGTGATACTTGCCATTATTTGTATTGAAATGTTGATTGCCAGAGGAATGACAAAAATGTTCAATGAATCACCGGCTTATTGTGCGATGGATCATATAATTGCAGGATTGAGATTTTTTGAAATTGCAAGTAGCTGGATAGTAATGGCATTTTTCCAAAAACGTTTACTTGCATTGATTGATAAGTACAAAAGGATTAGAATAATTGAGGAAAATTTGGGAATTTACACTGATGATAGTCGTTATATTAGAAATTTAACAATTTACATAATATCATTTACTTATTTCTTCTTAATTTCTTCATGTTGGGCAATGTGGAATGCAAGCAAATGGACATCATTTGCTGATATAAAATGGTCGTACCTTGATAATTGCGTAAGAGTTATAATTTACGATGTGATACTCTTATTTGTCTGCTTAGTTTTATTCGTCAGGGATAAATTCAGGAATTTGAATGATAAATTAGAATCATTGAAGCATTATGAAGGGAATACTGCGGAAAATTCTGGAATTATTTCAGTTGGACGTAGACTTTGGTTGTTCAGTGAATTACATAGGGAAATTCATGATTTATTGGATAAAATAGTTACACACTTCAGTATTCCATTGTTGATTACAACAGTCTCCCACATCATTCATTTAACTGGAAATATTTATATTTATTATCGTTACTTCAAGAACATATCGGTGAAAAATTGGGATTTTTTTTATTTGTCAACTGCGTTACATTGGCTTCTCATTCCATTTGCTGCAATTCTGATTATGTCGAATTGCTGCGAAGCTGTTTCGACTGAGACACAGAGAACTGCTCAAATACTCCATTCAATCTGGTTATCCAATGAATTACAAGCGAAGAAGTTTAATGCGGTAAATGAATAATCTACAATTTACACTTAATTTTCACTATTAACACTTTTTCTCTTTCAATTTCAGCAATTTGATATGTTCTCACTTCAATTATTACGAAAAAAAGTTGGAGTTTCGTTGTACGGTATCATCGACATTGATCACTGCCTCTTCGTTCGTGTGAGACTCAAGAAATTTAATTTTTCTTAGCATAATAACAAAATTTCGAGGAATTCTGTGAAAAAATTATCATTAAATTCTTCAATTCCAGATGACCTGCTCAATGGTCACTTGCATAGTGATTGTCCTTCAATTCGACGACTAATTACTCACTGAAGATATTAAAAATAAATTGCAATAATCATTTGAAAAGCTCGGTTGATTGAATAAACCTTCACTCCACGAAAAACCAATAACTTTCGCTGTCACTAGGACAATTTGCCACTAATGGTTTCTTATCACTCACCTCGAACCTTCTCCATTCAATTATTTTCTGTTATATTCCCTTTCTCGATGCCCAACAGTAATGATGCATCTCTACGAAAGTTCATGGTGCTTCATAATTTTATTTTACTTCGAAAATATCCTGGGATTAAATCCTCTCAAGCTGAAGAACAATGCAATTTTGCCGTCAAACTTTTCACGATTTTATTCGATATTCCAAGTGACACTATTCGGTTACGTCTGTTACAAATTAATTGACTACAGATTGACGGTAGGAATACCGGCTCAAACGTTAGTAATCGTAATTGTTGATTGTGAAGTTGTAATTATTAAATTCTTGGAGACAGCAGTGGTCTGGATAACATCTGGATTTTCCCAGAAGCGACTTATTAAAATTCTCGAAAAGTGCAAAACCGTCGAAACCATCAATCAACAATTGAGAATCAATAAAAATCAAGATAATTACGTTAAAAAAATTCCAGTAATTTTGGTAATAAGCAACGTTTTACTTTTCACCTCAATGCTTTCAACAACTTATTACGCTTATACGAAAGCTATATTTTCTTTTCATATCGAGTGGTCATTGATTTATCAAATAACGAGATTAATAGCTTACAATATGGTTTTCATATTCTCCTCATTTATTTTATTCATTAAAAATAATTTTTATGAATTAAATAAAAATTTGATGATTTCTATGTCTCTGAAAAGAGAAAATCCACGTGCCCAACGGTAAATTCTCTAATTAATTGATTATTCAATTAATTATTAATCGAGAAATTGATCATTTTCATTTATTCCAGAACGGAATTAATTTTACACGAAAAATTAAGGATTTTTCGTGAATTACATGAAGCTACATGTGAGCTTCTTGAGGAAATTGTCCATCATTTTTCGCTTTCTCTATTATTCATTGCGATAACTCATACTGCATACATAACGAGAAATATTTATATGTATTGGTTGCATTTGAAGAGCAATTGTGATAATCGGGATTTCGTTTATCTCATTTCTATTTTTATTTGGATTGTGCTTCCAATTTTGTCGATCCTGATTTTATCAAGTAGCTGCAATTCTGTGGCACTCGAAGGAAATAGAACTGCTGCAGTGCTTCACTCGTTAAAATTAACTAATCACTTCAGAAACAATGATTCCGCAATTACGGTAATAATAAACATTAATATTGACAAGAAAAGGCTTCATAAATTCATAATTTTCAGGAATACAACATTTTTTCACTTCAACTACTGGAGAAAAATATCAAAGTATCTGTATATGGTCTTTTTGATATTAATTATAGTTTCTTCATCAATGTAAGATGATTCATGCAGAATTAATTAATTTCACAAAAAATTTGAAACGATATTGAAATAATTAATCAATTATTTTCAGATTGTCGTTATGATCGTAACAATTTTAGTGATTCTCCTACAATTCGATGGGTAATGGAAGTGGAACATTAGTTGAATCATTTCAATAATGGAAAGACATATTCTCATTGAAGTTGCTTTCTAAATAATGAAAATGATCAATTATTCATTGGTGCAGCACTAAACATATTAACAACTGTGAAGTTATCATTAATTTTGTGAAGAAATATGGAACAATCGATTGATATCTTCAGTTATTCTTTGTTATTCGATTCATCAACTCATTTATATAATTCAAATTGAGAATAAATTGATCATGAAGAGTCTGAGGAAAAAGAGTGAACAATATTTGAATCAATTTATTCATTATTATCTAAAAATTCTTGGATTACTTCCATTCGAAATCAGTGAAGGAAATATCTTGATAAATTCAAAAATCAGCAGGATTTATACTTTTCTTATCAGTTTAATTTACGCAATATTTTTTTTTGTCGTTATTAAGTACAGAACAATCATATTATTTCCATGTGAAACACCTATATCGCAAGTTGCTGATTTTTTCAGCATGATTTTCGAATTTTTCGCGGTTGAATCGGTTCTAATAACTTCTGCATTCTCACAGAATGATCTTCGCAATATTATCACATCTTTCAATGATGCATCGGAATTATTCGAGAAATTTGGAATTAGAGAAAATCGAAATAAGATAATTCTGAGAACAAATTTTTGTCTATTTTTTTTCAGTGTACTTTTCGTTTTCGTAGCTGTTTGTGATTATATTATATTAGTTAGTGCAAAAGATGCAGAGTCAATTCATTGGATATTTTTCAATTCAGTCAGAATTGTTCATCATATTACTTCAATTATTTTTGTTGCCTCTTTGTTAAGAATTAAATGGTATTTTCGACATATTAATGAATTAATCGGAAGACTTTCTGAAGATAATCGAAATATTTCACGATGTGTGATCTCAAATGAAGGGTGAATGATTTTTCAGGATTTATTGAAGTTTAAAAAATAAACAATTTGTTTCTATTCTTTTAAAAATTTACATTTCCAGAATCGACTGTTCTAACAACCCAGTAAAATATCTAAATGAAATTATGAAATTTCACACTAATCTTCGGGAACTTCTGAAAATTATTGAGAAATATTTCAGAGCACCAATGTTTTTTTTTCTCTGCAAGCATTTCATCGATATTGCATCATTCTTTTACGTTATTTGTTTGCATATAACTGACAAAAGTCTCGTTCACAATATTCCTGCATTCTCGATGTTTTTGATATGGCTGATAATTGATGTTACTGAAGTGCTCGTTATAATTGAGACTGTCAATTCAGCTATTCTCGAGGCGAATAAAATGGGCCATATTCTTCATCGAATTACGTTGGAGAATCATTCGAATGATGTAGTGGATACTGTGAGTTCATTTTTCCCGCAATTCCGCATTTCTTCCAATTAATAATTCATAATTTTCCACATTCAGGTCAAAATTATATCTCTGAGACTTCTTCAAGAGCCAGTGGCACTTAGTTTCTATGGTCTAATTAATTTAAACCCAATGCTTCTCTACAAAGTGAGTTAAACTCTCACATTTTCATCAATTAAAATAAATTCCTCAAACATTTCAGGTATTCAATGCAATGACCACATACTTTATCATAATGCTGCAACTCGACCTACAGCATCAGTCCGAAACGACTGGAAATTAGAGATGTGCGAATAGTGTTCGAATCGAATCGAATATTACTATTCGATTCGAATTTCGAATCGAATAATTCGAAAATTCAAATTATTCGAAAATATTAGAATTATTTGAAATTTTTGGAATAATTCGAAAATTTTCGAATTATTCGAAAAGTTTGAATTATTCGAAAATTCGATTTCATCAAAAATTTGAATGATTCAAAAAAATTCGAATTATTCGAAAATTCGAATTATTCAAAAATTTGAATTATTCAAGAAAATCCGAATTATTCGAAAATTCGAATTGTTCGAAAATTCAAATTATTCAAAAATTCGAATTATTTTAAAATTTGAATTATTAAAAAATGTGAATTATTCAAAAAAATTCGTATTATTCGAAAATTCGAATTATTCCAAAATTCGAATTATTCAAAAATTTGAATTATTCAAAAAAATTCGAATTATTCAAAAATTTGAATTATTCAAAAATTTGAATTATTCAAAAAAATTCGAATTTTTCGAAAATTCGAATTGTTCAAATTATTCAAGGAAATTCGAATTATTCGAAAATTCGAATTATTCAAAAAAAATCGAATAATTCCAAAATTCTAAATATTCGACAATTTGAATTATTCGATTCAAATTTCGAATCGAATATTAATATTCGATTCGGTACGAATAATTCGTGGATTCGAATTATTCGCACACCCCTACTAAAAATAATAAGCCACTTCCTTCAAAGTAACAGAAATAATGATCAAATTAAATGAAAAATATCACAAAAATCTTGTTACCTTAGATTTTATTTAAAACTTCAAGTTTCAAACAGATTTTTTTTTCTTCTTTAAGTTAACTTAATTCATTTATACAAATAGTTTTTTATTTCTTCTTTATATTATCATACACAATCAAAAGAAAATCACGAATCATTGTGAATTTCGCTTATTGCCATAGAATTAAATAGGTAAAAGAATTAGTGGAAAATTTATGGCACAAATTAATTCAATAATTCAATGATTTTTTTTTCTCAATGTATTGTTTTTCTTCTCTTTTATTCATTTTTTTTTTATATTTTTTTTTTATCACAAACAGTTTACTCAAACGTGGATAATTACGTGAGCCAAAGACCACAACACACCACACTTCATAGATTAGCGTTTTTTTTCTTCTTCTTCATGATCCACTCTCTTACTCTTCTTTTTTTTCCATGTAAAGAAAGCTATTTATTGTTTAATTATTCATTGGCTGATCAGTACCATACAGAAAGCTAATGAATTAATTCCTAAACACTTTTTCTTCACAATATCTTCTTTTTAAATCGATTTTCTAATACATATATACATACATTCCAGTCGCATTTGAACAGATAAAAAAAATGCGATAATTATTATTTTTATCATCTCAATAACATAGCAGATAGTCAATATTTTGCTTTTTTTGTAAATTAGAATTTTTCTCTCCTTTTATTAATTTTATTTCGCATTTTTTTCACTACTATAATGCTGCATTAAACAGTTTTATCATTTCTCCTTTTGATTTGTATGATACAAGTTGTAAGATTTACGAAAATACATTTTATAGCAATTTTATTATTTTTTTTACTAATTTTTCTGAGCCAAATCGAAAACTTGGTGAAGAAAAATAAAAATAAAAATGTGAAAAAAATAATAAAAAATGTGAAAATTAACGAGAACTGAAAAATTATGTGTATTATATTTTTCTCTCTTTTTCTTTCAAATAAAAATTAAACAAAATAAAATGCTTCAAATTATGAAGAAATACCATTGAGGTTTTGAACAGCCGAAAAAAATGAAATAAAAATTAATAAAAAATAATAATAATCAATATGATAGAGAACGAGCACTGTGATGATGAATGTACTGATGTATTAATGTTGATCAAGTTATGAGTAATAATTTAGCACGTAAATTAATACGTTCTTGTAATGCACTAGCTAATTCACGTGTTAATTCTTCACAAACTAAACGTAATTCTGCATTTTTTTCACGTAATTCTTCGAGTGTTAGTTGTTTGCTGCTATCAGTGTCGTCTTTTCCAGTCTCGTCTTCTTCTCCACGTTCTGAAATGAGAGGAAAAAAAAATGAAAAAAAATAAAAAAAAATTGTATCAATGGTTTTTAATGATTTGCCTTTTTTTTGGTTGAGAAAAGAAATTAAAGGGTTTGATTAATTTTCACATGCAAAAGAAGAGAATTGACTTCAACTCTTCTTGAATATGTTAATTTAGTCGAGAAAAAAGAAGTAATAAATAGAAAATGATATTTTTTTGCTTGTTACGTGAAGTAAAATCAAATTAGATAATGATTAAACATTTTAGAGGGTGTTAATTGGGTTGATTACTTGGACTAGGCTTCCTATAGATATGAAATGCACCGCAGTGTCCAGCAAACTGTTGATTCTGTGATGTCGTACCACTTTCCATATTAATTTGATTATCATCATTTTTTGGTGAAAAGTGTGAAAAATCAGCGACAAAACCCTGACTCTCACTGACTGTTCTGTGATTATCACACTCACTTCTCTGGCCAACTAATTTCCTCGGTGAGCTCTGTAATTAAAAAAAAATTCATTAATAATTATGAAATATATTTAATTCAATGATTTTTAAAAAAAATTAACATATGACAATTTTTAGTATTTTTTTTTCTCAACAAATAAATTATTTTTAGAAGCATAAAAAATTTGTACATAGAATGGGGCAAAATGGACCTTTGCAACAACATAATTCAAGATTTTTTTTTCAGAGTTAAGGACTCGATGAAAAAAATTGAAAAAATTGGAACAAATACTCCAATATGTCTTCATTATTGTATAATTTTTTCAATTTTTTTTATAAAGCTGCCTATTCTCTAAAAAATCTCGAATTATTTTAACAAACAGGTCCATTGTGCCCCACTTTCCCTATAGAGAATTCGAAAAACTATAAGGGAAGGTGGGGCAAAATGGATATCAGGGGTGAAATGGGCACATCTAAATTTTTTGGCAAATATTATGGAAAACTCTTGAAATTAATAGAAAAATTGGTGCTAGATTGTTTTTGATGATTCCATTGGAAAGCTGAGGAAATTTTAGGCGGGAAACAAGGGCCGGAATTAATTTTTTTGAATTTTTGGCGATTTTGACTTTTTCGAGCATTTTAGAGGGATAAAACCCTACCTTTTTTGGAAAATTTTCAGTTTTTTGAGAATATCTTCGGTTCTATTTGTCGTAGCGTAAAAATTCCGATGGGAGGTGAAAGGTGAGATCATTTTCCATCGATTCATGGGGTTTTCAATTCAAAAATGTCGACTTTTAAGGTATTTATGGGCATTTTTGTGAAACACTTTTGTGAAACCGTTTTTGGCCTATAACTATCCCAAAAATTCGATGGAAAATGAGCTCACAATTCATTTGAGACCAACCCCGAATTGCTACGACAAATAGAACCAGAGATATTTGCAAAAAACTGAAAATTTTTAAAAACGGAAAGACTTTCGCCCCTCAAAAATGCCGAAAAATATCGAATTTTCAAAAAAATCTAAAAAAATACATCTGACACTCGTTTTCCGGCTAAAATTTCCTCAGCTTTTCAAAAGAATCATCAAAAAAAATCAATCTCTAACCGTTTCATTACAGTGTCCATTTTGCCCCACTCTCCCCTATGACAATTTTTATCATTTTTTTTTTCAACAAATAAATTATTTTTAAAAGCATAAAAAATTTGTACATAGAATGGGGAAATATGGACCTCTGCAACAACATAATTCAAGATTTTTTTTCTCAGAGTTAAGGACTCGATGAAAAAATTTGAAAAAATTGGAAAAAAATGCTCCAATATGTCTTCATTATTGTATAATTTTTTCAAATTTTTTTATGAAGCTGCCTATTCTCTAAAAAATCCCTAATTATTTGAACAGGTCTATTTTGCCCCTCTCTCCCCCATAGAGAATCCAAAAAACCATAATTACAAAACTTTCAAATAATTTCTTTGCAATAATTCGCTTGTTTAAAAAAATCTCAAAAATTGTCAGATATCTGCTAATTTCATAATCATCTTATTCAATGATTTATCCACTAAAAAAATAAATAAAATACTGACGATCCCCGGTGAGACTCTCGGTGGAACTGAAGGTGGTGCTCCCAGAAGATTCTGTCCATTTTTACCTTAAAAAAAAGAAAACAAAAATCAATCAACACTCATTACTCCAAAAAAGAAGACAATCAAAAAAAACCCCACCTAATTTATTAAGATCAAGACTAGAGCTCCTGGTATGTGTCCTATAAGGCCTAGGTGGTGGTGGTGGTGGTGGTTCCTTCTTCGGCGTCACCACCAACCCCTCCTCCACCTTTTTCACCCCTCCCCCCCTCCCCACCAGCCCCACACTCAGTACATCATCCTCGCAGATCCCCCCTCCATTGCTCCCATTAGCCCCAGAAGCTAAAATCGCAGCCTCCGGAGTCAACCTAAGTGGTACAGGATGCAGAATCTTCGGATCTCTCTCCACCGCACTCTTCTGAAAATCAAAATTAACCGGTTTCGGTCCAGGACTCGTCAAGGACCCAGAACCAGTAGGCGAATCAACGAATTTCGTCCACTCCTTGCTTTTCTCCACAATCTTGCTCTCCCCCTCAACCTTAACCGGTGGAGTTGGTGGTGGTGGTGGAGGTGGTGGAGGCGGTGGCTGTGCCGCAGCACTCGAACCAACAGAATTGGCCAAACACAACGGCAAACAATCAGGCAAAGGTACATGATTCCTCCTCAGCACAACAAGATGCATTGCTACATGAAATTCAGCCAATGACAGAGCTCCATCCCTCGTAACATCAGCCAATTGCCAGATTTTACGTAGTTCGGAGACTGGCAAACGCGATTTTTCGAAGAATGTTCTGGCTGTTGTTCCGGCTAATAGACCGTCAGGATCTGGCTGCAATCTCGAGAATTGGGCTGTATAGTAGTCTCTTTGCTCGTCATTTATGATCCAAACCTCGTCTGGGGGGAAATTTGCTGCATCTATTGCATCAGCATCATCGCTGCTGTGTCGTTCAGAGCTTTCTTCTTCGGTTCCTAGTAATTGCCTCTGTTCCTCCGAGACAAGGAGACCTTGCCAACTGCCTGATGCTGTGTCTAAGATCAATTCGTTACCATGGAGACCGTCAATTCGCTCCTGAGTAACACTATTCGTTGGAGTTGGCGAATCTGTACTGCCTCCAGTTTCTCGAGGTGATTCAGCATCACTCTCGCTCTCTGTTGTACTGTCATTCGGCAATCTTCCTGTTACCGATTTTTTGTTGTTAATAGAATCATCATCGACTGCTGTAGGCCACGAAAATCTTGGCAATTGCGTTGTCATTGTTAATGAATTAAGCTTAATGTCTCTGTTAATGTCCAAACCAGACTGATTAACAGCTATTAACTTTAATGCTGTATAAAATTGCTTACGATTAATATAATTGTTTTTTAATTTACCGTTACATAATTCAAGGATTTTTAGAGTTGTCTCGTGTTTTATGTTGGCTAAACGGAATAATTCGATCATTTTTAGGATTTGAATTGTCTCGGTTTCTTTACTGTCACAACAGTACAAATATATGTCATTGTAATAACGTAATTCTGTATCGGTTAATTGACAATTTACCTCATTAATGAATTCCCAGTTCATTTTTTTGGGGGGAAGTGAAGGGGAATTTTGGTGTTGATGTTTTGGGGATTGGGATTCTTTTTTGGGGGGATGTGGGAGAATTTAATTAATTAATTGGAGACACACACACACTCTGGATCTGTGCTAACAGTTGGATTGAAGTTTTTTGTGATTCTTTAGGCACTCACGATTTTTTTTAACATTTTTGGCGCTTTTGGAGGTTTGGGGGGGAGATATTGAAGGGGTTCAATGGTTTTTATTGTTTGTTTAACGATTTTTTTGTAATTTTAGGGGCTTTTTTGGGTGATTTTTACACGAGTTAGTCCCGGGAGACACACTACACTGTCGGCCATGTCTATCTTTTTTTTTCGTCATTGCCCCACTACCACGGTTTTGTGCGACATCTGGAGGAAAAGAGGGAGAGAGAGACAGACAGAGAAATACAGAGAGAGAAGGACAGAGAGAGAGAGAGCAGGACAGAGAAAAAGAGAGAGAGAGAGACAGAGAAGGACAGAGAGAGTGAGAGAGAGAGTAGGACAGAGAAAGAGAGAGAGATAGATAGAGAGAGAGAGAGACAGACAGACAGAGAGAGAGAGAAGGACAGAGAAAGAGAGAGAGAAAGAAAAGGACAGAGAGAGAGACAGAGAAGGACAGAGAGAGTGAGAGAGAGAGTAGGACAGAGAGAGAGAGACAGAGAGAGAGACAGAGAGAAAGACAGGCAGAGAGAGAAGGACACAGAGAAAGAGAGAGAGAGAGAGAGAGAAAGAGAGAGAAACAGAGGCAGAAGGACAGAGAAAGGGAGAGAGAGAGAGAGAAGGACAGCACAAGAGAGAGAGATAGAAAGGCTTGAGGTGCATTTTCAGGGTTTTGGAGCTGCAAATGTTATTTTTGGCTCTTTTTCCTCTTTTTTTTGACGTTTCGGAGGAGTTTGACACAACGTGCAGATGATTTTAATGGATTTTAATAGATTTAATCTATGAAATTGATGAAAATTGAGGGAAATTCGTGTTTTTTCTTCCTTCTTTTTTTTAAATTTATGATGAATGAGATGCGATTTTTAACTTGTGAATGAGTGCTTTTTTTCTTCTTGTGCTCATGTGGCTCGTGTCTTTTGAGGAGGATTAAGGAGGAAATGTGGGTTACTAGTGCCGGCTTGAATACACGGTCAGCTGATTAACATCAGCGGCAGATGAATCTTGTGTAATGAGAATTGGGTGAGATTTTTTTTTTTTTTGAATGAAATTGGATATTGGTGGATGGGATGAAGCGATTGGAATTGAGAAATTGATGAAAATTGGGGGAGGAACTTGAGATATGGGGTTTTTGATGATTGCAGTGGAAAACTGAGGGAATTTGAGGTGGAAAGCATGGGTCAAAAGTCTTTTTTTATGATTTTTTTTTTAATTCGATTATTTGATTTTTTCATAGAGAAAAAACAGATTTTTGTGAAAAAAAAGAGCTATAAGTATTCGAAAAATCGATAATTTTTAATTCAAAACCGCATAAATCGATGGAAAATCATCTCATCTTTCACCTCCATTCGGAATTTTTGAGCTACGACCAATAGAACCAGAGATATTCCCAAAAAAGTGAAATTTTTCGTAAATCAACGGAATTGCGTCTTTGATTCGCGCCAAAAAAGTTCAAATTTTTGAAAAATTTGAAAAAATCAAACCAAACACGTGTTTTCAATCGCAAATTTCCTCAGCTTTTCAATGGAATCATCAAAAAAAAACTATCTCTCATATTTTCATCATAATATCAATTTTACTTTATTTTTTCTAAATAAATAAAAAAGAACACAATTAAATTGAATTAAATTACCATTTATTTATTTTTTCTATTTTTTATTCATCAATCTGAATAATTCAAAATTCTATTTTTAAACATGATTTTGAGACTCGTTTTTTCTTATCAAAAAAGAAAAAAACCTTATTAAATCCACTGTTTTTCCTCTTCACTTAAATCTCCATGCAAGGTATTTTTACATCGAAGTGTGAAGAAAAAAAAATTGATAAAAATGAACAAAAACAAAGTAACTATCTTGCGAAAAACGTAAATAATTGCATTGATTTCATAGAAGTTAAAGGTTTAATGTCCCATAAAAGACATTTTCTCAGTCAAATTATGAGAATAATGAGTTTTAATCACTTTCCTACTGATTTACTGAACTGTTACGAATATTACGACGATAAGTTGCTTCTTTTTCGTCATTTTTTGGATTATCAATTGCAACTGACGAATTTAATGGATCCTGAAGATTCGATTTGACAACTGCATCATCGGAGAATTGTTGATCAACTAATTCCTCAAATTTTCTTGATAATATCTCAATTTTTTCAGTACAATCTTTATCATTTTTGTGATAAATCTTTGAATTATGAACTATTTTACGAAAATCCTTCAGTACATGTTCAACTTTTCGATAAACATGATTCTTCAATTTATAGCCAATTGTTTCGAGAAACATGGGACTTTTTATGACTTTTCGATAATTTTCGATCTGAAAAGAAAAAAAAAAATTAATGAATTTATCTAATTTTTTAAAATTAATTTTTAGAGGAAGGTGGGGTAAAATGGATTTTAGTATGAAGGGGTTGGAGATAGATTTTTTTCGATGATTCCATTGAAAAGCTGAGGAAATTTTAGGTGAAAAAAAAGTGCTGCAATTATTTTTTTTTGAATTTTTTGAGAATTCGTTTTTTTGTCAACATTTGAAAGACTACTTCTTTCCATTTTTGGAAAAATTTGACTTTTTTCGAAATATCTCCGGTTCTATTGGTCATAGTGTGAAAATTCTGAATGGAGGTGAAAGGTGGGATCATTTCCCATCGATTTATGGGATTTCCAATCGAAAAATATCGATTTTTAAGGTATTTATGGGCATTTTCGTCAGAAACAGTTTTTGGTCCATAACTATCTTAAAAATCAATAATTTTCAATTAAAAACCCCATCAATCAATGGCAAATGATCTCACCTTTCACCTCCATTCGGAATTTTTACGCTACGACCAATAGAACCCGAGATATTTTGAAGAAAATGAACTTTCCAAAAAAAGGGGAAAAGAACCCTTCAAATCTTGACAAACAAAGTAGAATTTTTTTAAAAATTCCAAAAAACATTTCTGACACAAGATTTCCACCGCAAATTCCCTCAGCTTTTCAATGAAATCATGAAAAAAAACCTATCTCCAATATTTTTATCAATTTCGAGTATTTTCCATAAAATAGACATCAAAACTCAAATGTGCCCGTTTTACCCCACCTTCCCCTAAATAATAAAGGCGAAAATGTGTTTCTTACAGTAGCATCAGCCACCGAGTTACTAGAATCCTTCGTAGTAGCCCCCGGAAACTTAAAAATCCTCGTAGCATCCATTCTCCACAAAATCCTATAAATTCCCATCAGTTTCTCCATAGCAATAGGCCCCAACGAGCTATTCTGTTGTTTTCTCCTCGAACTATACCAAACAGACCAGCCTTTATCACTCGCCTGACCCTTTCCCTTCCTAGTTTTTCCAATTTTCTCACAATCTACCTTAATCTCCTTATCCTCAATCTTCTCATCCTCAATCACCTTGTTGCTAATTTGTTCCCTAATTCTATCATTATCACCTGATTTCTGAGCAGCTTTCGACAAAGATGGTTTTGCACTACTTGAGAATCTCCTCACAGTTTCCGAATACGTTGCTTTACCAACGACATCAACAAGAGTCATAACAGCGAATGTATGACTCGTCTCAAGCGAATAAGAATTCTCTCCATCAGCATTCATTTCTCCATTCGCAGCATCTTCCGAAGAATCTCCCTTGAATTTAGAAGAATCATTGTTTTTCGCATCGCTCAACGTTCTAATCAACCATGAATCCGTTTTGACATTCGTCTTTTTCGAATCCTGCATCTTGCCCCTTTCCTTCGAAAATTCATCTTCGGAAGCTTCGGAATTCGAAAAATCCTCTCCATCCCCTTTATCATTCCATGACTTCTTCTTCTCGACATTAAGCGCATCGAGCAGCAGTTCTGCTGATGCACAAGCAGCTTTCCACGTTGAGTCCCTTTGAACGTCTTGAGAGCTTGTCGAAGACGGTGATGACCCATCCATTCCGCTTTTTTCCACATCGTCAGAAGACTTTACACCACTTAGGAAAGCTGCAGGAGGTTTTGGCAGCTGTCCTGCCTGAGGACAAGTAGTCCTAGAAGCGGAAGAGTCAGCTCGACGTGCAGAACGCTTCTGAGTCTTCTTTTTAGGGACATTATAGCTTCCTGGCTTCATGTAGATCCTCTTGTCTTCAGCTTCGTCTTCTACCGATTTTTTGACACTCGGGTCCTCGAGAATCTGATTCGCCGTCCATGGAGCACTTTGGATCATCCGCATGTTCTTTAGGGTTCTCAGCTGTCTATTAGCATCCATTTTTGACGTTCCCATGATGTCGTATGGATTCTTCGGAGACTTTGTAAGGAAATTAGGGAGAGCGTCATCTCTTCGCATACTTGCGAACCAAGCTGACAAGTTGATCGTTTCACCATCAGCTTCATCATTTTTTTTGAGATTAGTCGAATCCATATGGCTAATCGAATCCATATGACTAATCGAATCCATATGGCTAATCGTTGTTGGACTTTTATCCGTAAACATCAAATTTTGCGAAGTATTCCAAATGTTCATTGCGCCATCATTATTCGATGCACTATTTTCCGATGGTCCAATCAAATTTTGAAACTGCTGAATCGGCAAATTCGGAAAATCCTTTAAATTCTGGTTCTCCGTTATCGTCCATTTCGTACGTACTTTACTCTCACGTGCTACAGACAGCCATCTTTGTTTCTGTTCATTGTTCTGTATTAATGGATAAGATACATTACGATTTGTCTTGATAACTTGTGATGTTTGTACTGGTTGACAATTACTGAATAAATTGTAGTTAACGTATAATGAAACATCACCAGGAAATGAAGATGTATTTGTAGGATTCTCATTAATTGATTCATCTGTTGTAGCATCTAATTTTTTGAAGCTTCTTGTTATGTTGTCTAGAAGATTTGCAGTTGATGCTTCCCATGTTTTGAAGGATTTTTGTAGATCTTTGTTGAATTTCTGGGAGAGAGAAAGATTTGGTTGTTTGTTAAGATAATTGTCGAGGGCTAACCAGCCATTACTGATTCGGAGAAATGAGTTCATTAGGTCTTGAGCAAAGGCTTTATCGTTTAGATAAATTGGGAAGCAGGTTGTTGATTTAGTTAAAGCCATTCGCGTTGCTGAGGACAAACTTAAAAGCCAATTTTTGCGATAAGTTGGAGTCGAGTTTTTTAGGATGATCTCCATTTCGTGGCAGCCGTTGTAGATCGATTTGCGGAGGATTTCGGGGAATTGGAGGTCGTCTGAAGCATTCGTTTGGGTCTCAGTAGACCTAAAAGTCTTCGGAGCCTGGGAGTAATCTAGGTACCAGGGCTTCTCAGGCTTTGCGGGATAATCCCGAGGAGTTTGATCGTCATCCTTGTCGAGATCGTGCGATGAAACTGTATTGCAAATGGAGGATACCATCTTTTCAGGCTCTATTGTGAAATCAAAGGCCGAGGAATCGTCGAAGAATTTATCGGGTTTCGAGGACTTCTTTGGAGCCTCCGACAGAACTTTTGCCGGATTTTTATTGATCTGATCAGAAAAAAAAGGTGATTGACATTATTGATCCATTCTTTTTGGGTTCTTTGTTAATTTTGTTACTTACCTCCTGCATTATCTCGAAGAGAGATGATTTTTCATCGGCGTAAAGAACTTCTGCGTGTGTTTTGGTTGAAGATGAAGGGCCTGGGAGTTTTTCGAGTGAATAATTCATGAAATTCGAACTTGATTGATGCGGAATGTTTCCTAGACTCGTTGAATATCCCAGGGAACTTCCATAATTTCGAGATTTGATGTTAGTAGTCGAGACGCTGTGAGTTGGGCTTTGCTGGACCGCTTGATGGGACAATTGGGGCGTTGCTCGGTCGTGGATGATGCAGAATTGGGATTCTGCGGGCTTGTAGTAGGTTTGGGGCAGAACGGGTTGGTTGTAGGAGGTGTAGGCCTCGGTGGATAGGGGCTGGCTGTAACAGGTCGCTGTTTGGCTCAGGTAAACGGGGTTTATTGATGGTATTGGAGCTGCTAGGTGAGTCTGGAGGGGATCGTAGAGGATAACTGGTGCTGCTGGGGTGAATGGTAATTGCGTTTGTTGGTATTCTTTGAAGCGGGGACGGGATTTCTGGTGCCATTTCGTTGATTTCACACCTCTGTAATCTGGGATTGGTTTATTTAAAGAATATCTTGGGAAAAGGGGGGGGGGGGGGGGTTAAGGTAGTATGCCAGAGAACGGTCGATAAAACAGAAAAATGAGAATTTGTAGGTTTGTTTCCAATTAATTGCTGTTAATTCGGGGAAATGTGCTTTAATTTATCCGAAAAAATGTTTTCTTGATTTAAGAATGTGCAGTCACTTCATTTAAGAACGTGCAGGTCACTTAAATTAAGAAAGAGAAAGTCTCTTAATTCAAGATAGAAAAGTCACTTAATTTAAGTGACTTTCACATTCTTAAATTAAGAAAGAGAAAGTCACTTAATTTAAGTTGGAAAAATCACTTGATTTAAGTGAATTTTACTTTCTTAAATTAAGAAAGAAAGAATTACTTGATTTAAGTGAGAAAAGTCACTTGATTTAAGTGACTTTCACTTTCTTAATTTAAGAAAGTAAAAGTCACTTAAATTAAGCGACTTTTGTCACTTAAATTAAGTGACTTTTTTCACTTAAATTAAGTGCCTGTTCTCACTTAAATTAAGTGACTTTTCTCACTTAAATTAAGTGTCTTTTCTCACTTAAATTAAGTGACTTTTCTCACTTAAATTAAGTGTCTCTTCTCACTTAAATCAAGTGACCTGCACGTTCTTAAATTAAGAAAACACTTTTCTCTGTGTATTTAGTTAAAATGCTGTTCTCTTCGCCAATTTTTTTCAAATAATGGGTCAACCCTGTGGTTTTTTAGTAATTTCGTTATTTCTGTCCGATTTAGGGCGTTTCATCCCCACCACCGCTATTTTCAGTAACTTTGATAATTCATATCTCATAAACTGCACGGACAAAAATTATGAAAAAATTCAAAAAAATATGTAAAAACATCATCTTTGATACGGCATCAAAAAAATAAGGGTTAACTGTACTCGAGTTCACTGGGATACTACCTTAAATGGCTGGGATAGTACCAAATAAAATTGGGGATAAATGCGACAAACCTTGAGTCCTTAAACTAATAGGCTGATTATTCGGAACTGGATGTCTTCGATTGTCAAAAGTCGATTGAACCTGCGGTAAACCGCAGTATGCATTGTATGATGTATAAACAAGCTGTTGTTGTGGCAATATTATCGATGGAGTTGAGCATGGAGTCTGGTAAAGTCCTTGGGTATCCAGGGATGAACGACTCGTCGACTCCACTGGAAGCCCAGGGTAAACCATCACTAATTGAATTAAAAAAAAAAAAAGAGGAGAGAAAGATTTTCATTCACTGGCAGATTCAAAATTAACCTAAAGCGTAGTAAAGCTTTACCTGGAATTTTTTAATGGATTTTCTCGTCGAAATAGTCTTGGATCCTCGGGAAATGTTCATGATTTTATCATCGAAAAAGGCGAAAAAAAGGCAGAAAGTTTTGAGAAGAAATAGAGGAAATGCGGAATGTTCTTGCTTGATTTTATCAGCTTCTTCATCAATTTTTCTCGACTTTATCCTCTTCTGGCTCTTTCTCAGCAGTTATCAATACACTTGATTATCAGCCAAACACGCAAACTTTGGCGAATTTCCAATGAAATTCACTCAATAGAGAGAAGATGAATAGAAATTTTAATTCACGTGAACTTTGCTGCTTCAACTGATAACAACGATGAAACGATTTTTTTTACATTGAAACATTTGAATATTTAAATTCATTCGAATTGAAAAAATCCAAGGAATCGAAACACAAATTCTCATTAAATATATTAAAATTTTTGTTAATTGTGAATTTTCGGATTGAAATAAAATAAAACAATTATTTTCTAATTTCACATAATTTTTTGTTTCTTTATTTCTTTAACCACTGTTTTATAACGCATTCGTTAAATTAAATTAATTTTCTCATTTTCATTATTCAAGCACTACACACAGAACATTTTGTTTATCTTTTAAATTTATTTTTCATCGAATAAATTGTGAACAATAAAGTGAATTTATTCGCTTCTATGAACAAACATTTGTGTGTTGCACTTAATTACACTTGAAAATAAAAGAGTTATTAACAATTAAACCTAATGAAAAAAGAAATATATTCAGCGAAAGCAGAAAAAAAGTAACTAAAAAAAGTGTATAGCCGTTGAATAATTTTTTCTGCTCTAAAATTATCAATTTTTTTCATTTTAATCATTTTTTTTTAATTATCTGAGTTAAAATTTTTATCTTTTTTGGTAAATTTTCATTGTGAGGGACCGGTTTCCAAGGCAGTGTGAGGAAATAACACGAGGCTGGCGATGCAAATAACATCCCGTGCACGCGAATTGGCCCGTTTTTATTTTTTTAAATTAATTAATTAATTAATTCATTAATTAACTTAACAGTACATGAATCAATTGTTTTTTTTTGATCAATCTTATAATTGTATATCAGCGCAATAAATACGATTACGATTTTTTTTTCTCAGTTTCTCACACATTTAAATAATTGAATCCAGACTTGTGCATTATTTTCTTTCAATTAAAACGGCAATTAAATTAAGCGTACAATTACATATCGTTTTTTAAACATTTTTTTATCATTCTAAAAAAAAAAAACAGAAATGATTTTTTTTTCTCACATTAATTTTCCATTTTAATTAATTAGTTTTGGTTTTTTTGCATCTTAATAAACTACGAGTCGACGAAAATGGCAATGATGATTGCGCTTATCATTTCCTTTTTTTTCAATTTTTCTCCATCAAAATATTTCACCATTCGCTTCATTCTCCTTCTTTTTTAACGACTTCCACTTCTCATTTAATTAAATTCTTTTTTTTTTTCTTAAATTCTTTCTTTTTAAATTCAATTTAAATCTTAATTTAATTTAATTTAATTACTAAAATTTAATTACCAGCAAATGTACGAACAGCTGTTCCAATAATGCAAATTAACATTAGAATAAAGTGTGCTGATTTATTTAATAGTCCAGTTGCTCCATTGCACTTGTCCATTAGACATGAGCATACTTCTTGTCGTCCACCAAAACCACTGCGTTGATAGCAACGTCCCTTGTAATTTGATTCGTCGTAGCCACAGGTACGGATAACACGTCTTTCCGGTTGAACTTGAGAGAAAAAAAGAGAATTTTAGTGATTAATTAAATTTTTCATAATTGTCAAAAAAATTCATGACATCGAAATTAATTCAATTTAATTTGATTAACATCTGACAATTTTTTAAAAAAATTTTTAAACAAATAAATTATTATAAAAAAAATATTTAAAAAATTTGCACTTAAAGTTTATTAAATTTTCTATATTTGCATATTTTTTATTTTTTTTTAAATAAATTTATTCTTTGAGAAAAAAATAGAAATATAATTGGGTCAGATGATTTTTTTTTTATAAAATCTTTAGAGTTTATTAAACTCACGTCCATTAACTCCAAATTCAATAGATTGAACTGTTTTTCGGCACATTGTGTATTTAGTACCACCAGCAGTGAGTGTATCACAGTCTCTTATTAGGCTGGCATCAGGTATCTTATCTAAACACCGACTGTCAGTGTGGCTGTTGCATACGTAACACTCCAATGCATTTACTCCTAAAAAAATTGAAAAATTAAATCAATTATCCTTTTTTTTCCTATAAATCGATTATTGTAATTGATTTATTAGAAGGCAATTCATTGAGAAAAAAAAATTTTTGTAGCAAAAAAATTGCCTTTTAACAAAATTTTTCTTCACAATTTTTATATCTATATATATTGAAATTTTCTGGAGTAAAGTGAATTTTCTTCAATTAAGTAAATTTTTTTACAAAAAAATTTTTTTTTTCGTTCTTTTCTAAGTATTTAACTCTTTCCATTCAATCTCTATTTTTTCTGTCTTTCTATTTTATTTAAAAAATTATTAATATTATTAAAAAAGGTAGAAATTTTGTACGGAGAAGGCTGTAAAATATTTATTGTAACTATTTATTAATGAATAAACTCTATTTTCTATTCTAATTGATGAATTTTCCTTTCATCAAAATGTTAAATTATCTTAACGTAATAATTGTGGCTGGCTCTTTTCATTATCGCAGATAAGAGGTCAGCTTCAATGCTGTGAAGATAAGGGGCAGATGAAAACACATCACGTCATTAACACCAAATCAAAACAAATTTCTCGATTTATTATTGGAATCATGAGGAAATAATTGAATTATTTAAAAATAATTAAGTAAATTCATGAATCAATCAGGTTCAATGAACTCCAGGCTAGTGACAATATCCAGGGGTTTTGTGCAGTTGTAAAAATCAATGTAGCCAGCCAATGATGGCCTAGAAAATTGACCCCTCAACGCCAACAAGTCGTCCTATTCTCGATTTTTAAAGTTATTTTTGGACTTTTATTATGAGAAAGAAGAATAATGGAGAAAAAAAATTGGATTTGTTCATTCTTATAGCCTTTGATATATATCTACCCACATATAGAGATTCAAAAAGAGTAAAAAGCTTTTAATGCTCAATGCATTAATTAATTTTCGTTATTATCATGTAATAAAAGATGAGGAAATTCAAAGACAATTAATTTTAATAAAATTTAATGAAATTATCAAAATTTTTTGTATTTTTTTTTTATAACTTTTTTTTCAGTGTTTTTTTTTTAATAACAATACTAAAAGATTGTCAATTTGCGACTTTTTGCTTATAATTTGAGCTTCATCAGGTTCTGTAAACCAAAATTACAAAATTATCACTTTTTTTCTTTTAAAATAATTCAAATTATTCTAATAATTTTTTTCTCAGTTTTGCGATTTTTTTTGTCAATGCAATGTTTTATTTCGATTCATGATTGTCGAGGGCAAGACGCGCGCACTTTTCACCCTCATTGATCCGCGTCTGCGTGGAAAGTTGCCGAGGGTGCAGAAGACAAAAGCGAAATTCCAATAATTCAAAATTTCCCACATTTTTATTGTCAGTGAAAAAAAATTGTTTCCACTTGATAAATTAATAATAAAGACTTCAAAATCCCGAGGATTTTTATTTATTTATTTATTCGCCTTTTCAAACTGTACAGTTTATTTCGCTAAGTACAAGACATATATATATATTGAAGAAAAAAAATAATTATACAAAATAAAAAGAGAAAATTTTTCTGTAAATTCTTTCTCAATGGACTTAAGCCCTTTTGATTCTTATATACAAATACAAAACGCGAGTTTATTTATCCGAAAAATAATTACGAAATCCCCCCCCCCCCCCCAAAATGCCCCTTTTTTTCTAACACTTCACTCGTGATTTTTCTTCTCATTAACCCAATAATTAGAATGAATTTGTTAATCATCACTCGAACTTACCGGAATGACCCAGAAACAAGTAGGCACTGCATATAGCTATGATAGTATGGGCCTTCATCCTTCAGCTCTAAAATAATCCCTTGCAATATCTCTGAATAAGTAAAGAAAAAAAGAAGAAAAAAAAGGAATTTATTAATATATTTATTAATCACTGAAAAACTTTTGAAAAAAAATTAAGTAATTATTTTTATTTATTTTTTTATTGTAAATCCGATAAATTCGGAGGAGTTGAAATTAGGGTAGAGAGAAGGGGGGGTAAGACCTACCGACCGAGCGACCCCACGTCTTCGAGAGCTCGGCTTGCACTGTTGATGATAGTCAGTTCTGGTTGGCACAGAGCTTGCCACCACCCCAGGGTTGTGTGTCTATTCGTATACTCCAAATGCATGAGATGTATGTGTGTTGAAAAAAAAAAAAAAAAAAACCGATACACTCGTCCATTTAGATGTAATGGGGGTACCCCTTAAGAATCGACGCAGCGTCCAATATATTTCACTATTTATTTATTTATTTATTTATTTATTTATTCATTTATTTATTCAGCATTTTACATTTAGTATAATCGATTAATTAAAATGATCCATAAAATTTCCCTCAGTGCTCGACCCAATTCAGAAACAAGAAATAAAATATAAGATAAAAGATAAAAAAAACCCACAGTAGAATTTTAAAAAAATCGATTTTTTTTCTTGCTTTAAAAATTACTTTGGGCCTTCCAGAATACGGGCAAGAAAAGTTATCACCTGAAACCCATTATTTCACATGAAATTTTGAATTTTTCCCAAGGCATTTCTTCATATTCATAGCCTGAGTCAAAACTTCAATCGTGGTTTTCTCGAAACATGATTTTTCAAATTGGCACGCAGCATAACTCCAATAATTTTCATTATTTTCATTTGAATTTCCCACAGCATCTTGAAAACAGTATTTCGAACAGAAATACGTAGGGAATTTTCAAAAAATTGATTTGCACATTTTTTATTGATAAAAAATTGCCGGTTTTTCGGCCAAAATTTGAATTTTTTCATTCAAATGGTCACCGATCTCACAAAAAACAATATTTTTGAAATCCCCTACGTATTTCTGTAGCTATGATAAGATGATGATTTTTCCTTCAACTTTTCTCATTAACTTACTTGCGAGATGTAATTTTTAATGATTATATCATGATTCGACGTTTTAAAAAAAAGTGAGGTCATGATGCCACGAGACTCGGATAAATTTATAAAATAGAGCGTAAAGTGGTTGGTGGATTTTTCAGTTACCCACTGACAGAAGAACCTCATGAAGTGGATAATGTCTCTTTTCCTGTGACACGGTACACGTATAAAATGAATACACTACTAATAATGTTTGCCCCAGGCTGGTGATATCACAGGGACTTGTGGCATAAGCTTTATTCATGGAGGGCTTGAACTATTTATTTTTTTGATCTATTTTAAGGAATTATTTTGGAAATAATTTCGGTTTTGTCGAATTCGATGATGTTGGGAATTATATTTTTGGGGGAGTAACTCCTGAAGTGATGGAAAAACGATTTTAGTCTGAGGATCTATTCCTTGGATCTCTTTTCGTTCTAAAAAAAAAGTTTTCACTAAAATATCCTTATCTCGTGGCAATTCCAAGAAATTCACAAAAAAAGGGATTGATCGAGATGGATTGATCTCGTTTCACCGATTGATTCACTCTTCAATTATAAGAGGCCTCTAAAAGAATGTCCATATTTCACTGCAATTCCATGAAATTCCTAAAAAAAAGGGATTGATCAAGATTGATCTATCTCGTTTCACCGATTGATTCACTATTAAATTATAAAAAACCTCCATAAAAATGTCCCATATTTCGCTGCAATTCCAAGATATTCACAAAAAACGAGATTGATCAGAATTGATCCATCTTGTTGCATCGATTGATTCTGTATTGAATTATAGAAAGCCTTCGTAAGAAATTCTGCATCTCCCTGCAATTCCATGAAATTCCCAAAAAATCCGGAATTGATCGAAATTGATCCATCTCGTTTCTTAGAAGGCCTTTATGAAAATTTCGCTATCTCATTGCAATTTCGAAAAATCCACAAAATACAGGATTGATCGGAATTGATCTATCCTGTTTCATAGATTGATTCACTATTGAATTATGAAAGGCCTCATAAAAATTTCAGTATCTCGTGGCAATTCCAAGGAATTCCCACCCAAAAATGGAATTGATCGAGATTGATCTATATCATTCCACCGATTGATTCACCATTTCATTATGAAAAGACATTTATAAAAATTTCTGAATCTTACTGCAATTCCATGAAATTCCCAAAAAAAGGGATTGATCGAAATTGATCCATCTCTTTTCACCAATTGATTTACTATTGAATTGTAAAATATCTCTGAAAATTTCCATATCTCCCTGCAATTCCAAGAAATTCACAAAAAAAGGGATTGATCGAGATTGATCTATCTCGTTTCACCGAGTGATTCATCATTTAATTATAACAAAACCTTAATAAAAATTTCTGAACCTCACTGCAATTCCTTGAAATTCCCAAAAAAACGGAATTGATCGAGATTGATCTATATCGTTTTACCGATTGATCCACCATTGAATTACCTTTCTTCTCGCATCCAGGAAGCTTAACACACAACAATATATAAATTGTTTCATTTACGTTCCAATGCCGATTCTACAGACACGAAATAGACCGGATCCGTTGACGTGCCGAGGGCAAACGTGTAATCAACAATGTACTATTCCATTCATTCACATAATCTTTTATTACATAGAAGAATTAATAGTTTGAATAACGTTAAATTCTTTTGATCACTCGATGATTCATCGTGATCAATTGATCCCGTAAATCAATAAAATAATAGCAGAGTAGGTGAGAATTGAGGATTTTGTGAATAATCCTAGAATTGACGAAGAATTGCAACCTTGTAAATTTCTGCATTCACAGACGATTTGATAGCTATTTGTCCTGTGTTTTCCTTTGTAACACTTTTCCCCATTAGTTCCATTGATAGCACATTCGCGGATTGTCAAGTAATCCACCGGATCTTTGAAATAAACTGGAAATTGAGAAAAAGGTCATATTTTGGCATTGATTAAGGTAGTATCCCATAGTACGGTCGATAAAACAGAAAAAATGACGATTTGTAGGTTAGTTTCCAACTAATTGCTGATAATTCAAGGAAAATGTGCTTTAATTTACCCGAAAAAAGTGATTAAACTATTCAAAAGTCATATCTTCAGCTTGTGAATATAATTTTTTTTATAAAATTCGAGTGACCCACTGCAATGTTAATATTAATCTTTTTGTATGTTTTTGACTCTCGATTGGAGAAAAATATCTTTAAGTTGACTATACACTAATGATGTCAAGGTATTTAATTCTGTTTTAGTTATTTATTTGAGGAAATTTTGAGAAAAAAGAAAGAGAAAATTTTGTAATGTTTATAAGACTCATTAGTGAGGTGAATTTTTGAGGTTATGAGAGAAAATTTTTCATTTGTATGCTTGTTTGTTTGCTTGCTTTGTAATTTCAATTTTTATAATTCATAATTTATATTTTGTACTGTGGTTTTTTCCAGAACCTGAGGAAGCCTGAATAAAACGGGCGAAATGTCGTTCATTTGACAATTTATTAGTATTGTTAAATTCAATATTTCCAACGTCCCATGATCCTTAAATCTTAATAAATTTTTTTCGTTTCTAGAATTTTTTTTACATTACTAATCTCCTATCACATGCATGAGACAGAGAGAGAGGCAAATAGTTACGACTACCTTCTAATTAAAATTTCTCAATAACTATACGGTGAATTGAATATTTTTTTCTTCTATTATTTAGTTAAAATGCTGTTCTCTTCGCCAATTGCTTTTAAATAATGGGTCAACCCTGTGGTTTTTTAGTAATTTCGTTATTTCTGTCTGATTTAGGGCGCTTCATCCCCACCACTGCTATTTTCAGTACCTTTGATATTTCATATCTCATAAACTGCATGAACAAAAATTATGAAAAAATTCAGAAAAATGTAAAAAAATATCATCTTTTATACGGCATCAAAAAAATAAGGAGTTTACTGTACTCGAGTTTACTGGGATACTACCTTGAAAGCGAGAATTACATCTTTCTTACACGTGGACTCTATTTTTCGACAGTAATTATGGGAGTCTGGACAATTCCGGAGATATCTTTTGTCGAGTTCATTGCTGACGCAGTTGGGGTCTTTAGAGCTGTCACATTGATAGCATTGAATGCCTAAACAGCCTAAAAAACAGGAAGTATTAACAAAAATTGAGTAAATGTAATAATTCTTCCAATATTCCTTATTAATTGGCCTTTTTTGATTTAGATTTGAAATTAAATTAGACCGAAAAACCTCAAATAATTCTGACCCTACAATTAATACTTAAAATTAATAACTAGATAACTAGACTCATCCCATTAATTCCAATTAAATTGAATAATCTCAGGAAAAAAAACATTGTCACATCAAAGCAATCATTTATCTAATTTACTTGTATAAAGAAACATAATGTGGATGACTAAAACTTTGATGACACAATGGACCATTGTGGGTGGTGGTCAGACTAGAAATTACGGGTTCACTCC